>DWUN01002940.1:0-12858 GCA_018249975.1 Passova gellias
ACGTACTTTTCGCTTGCAGCAATTAATTTTGTGTGCCTTCATTAATTGGTAAACTACAACAGTAAGTTTTTACTGTTTAGCTGCTAGTTATTCTAATTATTTGCTTAATGTCTACGAACGTCTAGTAATCGGAAAGCACCAGAAGTGTAAAATATGCGCGTGCCTTAAAGCCTTAAGGTTGGCAAATACCGCTCAAAATTATCGCGATTGTGTGTCAAAGTTACTCAAATTGGGGCGGTATGCAAATAGAAAAGTACCCACAAGTCGTGTCATCGAGCGCGTTGCGTTTGGAGCGAACGAGCAACGATTGCGATTCGACTTTCGCATGTTCCATGTTCCAAAGGTGTAGTTGTACTCGTGTAATTGTTTAGTTATTAAATAAGTTTAGCGGCAACAAGGAGCGGCGAAAGCTTTTGTTGTACCTACGTAACGTATGTACCCGTTGGCACATCGTGCGCTATAAACAATAGGGCCGCGCGCGCGGCGATGTTGACTCGCGGGCGGGCGCTCCGTTTGCCTGCCGCGAAGGTTACTACACGCACAATAGCGGCAATGTTTGTTTCCGTTGTGTCGCACTAGTATGTGCTGCGGCGGCTTTTTGCCGCTAAACGCAACGACAAGTGTCCTCGCAGTTAGACAACCACCAATGAAATGATAATTCGATGTATTCTCTCACTATTAGAGGACACCCGGTCCAGCAATGGAGCAACAAAAGGGTCGGAAAAGAAGATGTATGATGTATACCTTTTCATTTTTCGATATACAATCCAATTACAATCCAATCTAATCCAATCCAATCCAATCCAATCCAATTACAATACAATCCAATACAATCAGAAATACAATTGTATCAACTTTTGACGGACTTTATAAAGCTGTGTGTTTTTAAAGTGAAACATCGCTTGCAGTAGTGTTGAGAAACCTTGAACACTTGGAAATATTAGAGTTCTCAATATTTTCTCTATGACGCGTTTTCACACAGGTATTAGACAGCTTTCATCTGTCAAACCGCGATTGGCCTGCGTTGCAGATTGGGCTTTGACCATTGTCATTCTAAGAATGCCCCGTGCCCTATGGTGGCATCAGAAAAGGGTTAATGATGATAATTATTAAGAAAGTATATAAAAACGAAGTTAGAAAAAATATATTTTCAACAATTATCGTTTATTCGTTTCTAAAAGTTTCTTCCATTGGATTTTATATAAAATGATAGATTTATAATATCATATTACTTACGTTTATGTAACATAAAGAATAATATAGGATCATGGTAATAGCAGATTTCATCTAAGGATTTGCGTCCTATGACCCTCGGCGGTCGGAAGGATTTCCAACGTCACCGTCTGTCTGTACATTCGGGCTTACTGTAGATACCCAGATTAATGAGATTGAGCTTTTTGGATATAACGCCGTGACTCTGACTAACCTTTTGAACATAACCGGTTCGGAACCCTTGTCCGTGTAAATCTAAAATCGTTCGTTAAGTTGAATCACATTCGAATCCGGTTACGGTGTAATTTACTCGCTTTACGCCTTCTCAATGTCTTTGCACATTACAGATTTCCCCGTTAACTTTTCTATTGTGAAAAGGTACAACAGTAAACAGTTTCATAATTGAATAAGGGTACGAAACTTTACAGGGGGTCACGTGGTAAATGGAACACGTTTCGCTTCTCCTTGACGCGGGCGCCCGTAACCGTTTCGGGTTCGGCCTATTGAAATGTGAGCAATTGCGATTTAAATTCAATCGTACCAATCGAAACGGTGATAGAGTAGAGTACGCGCGAGTCTGTGTTGTTTGTTACTCTTTGAATTTTCACTTTTATATTTGTGACATTCTCATGTTACGAATCATAGGTTGTGACATTTAAAGTTCACGCTGGTATTTGCTAATAAGCTTTCATAAATTTCCCCTTGACTGCCAACCTCCGCACTAACGCTACTAGTCCATTGTAGTAATATAACAAACTCTTTGCGTTGTTGCATAGTAATAATAAATATGTCACCGCTGGCAACGAGCAAAATTATTTTTTAAACGTTGAATAAAATGTTTGCGCTAATGATCTCTTGAAATATTTAATAGAGTCGCCGACACGAACGCACTAATTCTGTTGTGGCTTCAGATCAGTCCCGCCTAATTAGCTCCCCGTTTACATCGGCCGGGTGCAGCCGGTCAAAGGGTTCGCCGCTCATTACGCGCCACGCCGGCCCGCCGCGGCGCAGGCTCGCGGTATTCTCGCCGAACGCGGTCGAGAATACATTTTGCAGTTTGCAGACTGCAGGAATTATAGTGTTGTGCTAAATCCGAATTTAAGTCCGCGCGGTTCATTAAGACGAGGCAGCTCACTCGCGGTCGTCACGGAACAGACAGTAGAGTAGAGTAGAGTAGAGCCGGGCGGGCAGTGCGATGCGCCGTTCGCGGAAAGCACGATAAGATCGCGTGAGCGGCGGGCGGGCACGCGGACGCGGGCACGCTCCGCCGCGCCGCCCCATACCGATGAACTCCAGCGGATGATTCGTCACGCTGCGTTAATGGTCGCGCAACACGCCACAAGCCGCACGCCACACTTCACTATTCGGACCGCTATCTGTGCTTCAACTTTATCTAATAGCCTAACCTTATCCACTTATGCAATCATTCACCAGTTTACTTCAAAGCCATACTTAATTTAAAGAAATCGTTTTGTCATTAAACGATATTCGTACAGAATGATATATCATTCTCATATACCGAATATGATACCGACGACTTTGTTGACTAGTTAGTTGAAATGAAAATTAAGTCTACTAGGTATTACATATAAACCTTTATTTTCTTTTCAACAAAAACACAGATTCTTGTAATGACAACTTCGTCACGATAGAAATGATGTGGCGGTAGTATTCGCCCGGGCGCATCGCATACACGATCTGTCACATCGCAAGTACGTGTTGCATACGTACAAATATTAGCGAGGCACTGCGAAGCCTATTCGAACGGTATTGTTTATCGATACCGATATAAGGTTTCTTCGATAAAACGGGGGCACATGGCGATGTAATACGAATACAAAGTGGGCGTGAATCGGGCGGCAGATGGTCGTCGGTCGCAGTTCAGGACGCCGCGGCACTGATTAAACTTAATTAACTGAAGCCATTTTCAAGCTGCGGGGACGGCGCGCGTCGTGAGCTCGCTCTGCCGCCGCCGCACCCCTACTTAACTCGCGAGTACATAGTGTCACTCATCCCTGCTGTCTGCGCGACCGATAGCCGTCTACGTTGCCTTATTATATTACGCAATATCAGTACAGGTGATACGCCTACAATTATATTATAATTGAGACTGAAGGAAAAAATGTTTTCATATGGATTATTCAAAGCTGTTTTATTAGACTACTTATCGAATGTTAATAACGTATTCGACTAGATTGAAAATATGACCGCATTGAAATTTGATATATCTTAACAGTTCGGTATAAGTGAATGGATATCCTATTGATAGAGTAGAGGTGAGCGAAACTGGACAAGAGTGTAGTGTGGTCGCATCGAGTGTAAGGGAAACATACTGATGGTGGGTGAACATGGCGCGGTGGTGGTCGGGCGCGGGCCGCCGCAGCCCTATCGACGCCGTCCGCGAGATTTATCGCGCGCTCGCACGCATCTGGCGCACTGCCCATCGCCCTCGCGCCCTTTTATCACCGAGTAAAACACGCCCGTCGTGTTAATTTGTTTGTTCTGACGCGGCCCGCCTAATGAATCGCCTCGGGTCAGACCCGTGTTCGCGACCCGGGCCCGAATTAAACGTTACACCCTTAAATTGTTACGCGCCCCGCAAATAAATCGTAAATCACGGACGTTCGAACTTGATTGTTTCAAGATAACACCGTTTGCAGATAGCGCTCGTACAACTGATTAATAAAACGCGTGTTGTCTACGCGAGAAATGACTGTCGTTAATTATCACGACGTACAACTATTCATACGTAAATGTATCGATGTCTAATAAATATGCAGAGCGCACTGATTTAGCACACGAGTGAATCAGACTGGCTCAGGTGAGGTCGAATTCCTACGCTCGCCGCCCTACCTGCGCGCCCAAAATACTCGCCGTAAGCACACGGCCCGCCCGCCCGCCCGCCCGCACTCTGCGTTCGTGCTGATTTATTTATTTTTAAAATAATACGTGTATATGCTTTTCTTTACGTTTGCGATACTTCGTGTTATTCGTATTATATTAGCTCTCATCATTGACCGTAAATATGAAATGTTTCTCTTTTGCATCATAATATAAGTAGGTATCTGTTGTTGACAAAAATCTTTCATGTATGTTCAAACTGCACTGAAATTGTTAAAGCGTTCTTTCCATTATCCATGTTTCTGGCCGTTTTGTTCGTTTTTCTTAATTTTTTGATCAAAACTTGTTGACCGATTGAATTGATCTTTGCAAAAGTTCTCTTCGTATAACGTTAACGACGCAAGTGTCTTAGCAAAATATCATTGGCGTTAAGTAGCACTCATATTGCCACCTTCCGTTGCTTCCACTTCTATAAACGGTTTGTTCGTTTTGTTTGGTTCACCACTTAATTAGGTGCTGCTCGTAAAACTGTCTTCCTCATCTTATATTTACCGCGTTTGCCCTTTTTATTATCCGATTACATGGGCTGCGCGGTTTGCAAAGCGTTTTGTAGCGCGAGGGGAGAGCGGTTTCATTTGTTTTTCCAGAAATTACTTCGGACCATCTCGGAGCGCCTCGAAACTCTTTGCACGGAGTGAAACAACTTAATGCTCAAAGAACACAATAACGTATAATTAGTTGAGGCGGGGGTCGAGATGCTCATTTGAACTGTCAGTTGGCGTAATTAATGTTTACACCGATATGATTACGTTTGGTATAAGTGCTTATCGGAATCGAGTCCTCTGGGTGAAATTGGTGGTGCGGTATATCGATAGTGACACTCCGCACGCTGTTTATTTTAATGCATAGGCTCGGTGAGTTAAAACTCGAAACGAATAATATGTATTTGTTTCGGTCAGCTGCTAATATATTATACACGTTTGACGAGCAGTTGAAACATGAAGTAGACGTCGGTAGAGCATTGCGTAGCGTTGCAATTAGCAGGGTAGGTAGGTAGGTAGGTAGGTACTCGACTCGTCGCCGCCCGCAAACCATAGTTCGGAGTCCACTCATGTGTCGCCGCGCAAATTAAAACTCGACACTCAACACCATCACACTCTCAAAAAGCAATTCGCTCGTCGAAGAGATCGTTTTTAAAACGATATACATTAACAGTCTATATAATAATATGGTGTTATGTATAGTCATAGAAAACGTGTATGCATATTTATCGTTTGGTTTCTCAAAAGGAACGCCGTGGCGGTCAGGTTGATTGGCGAAACGCTAAAATATTTATTTGTCTGAAAACTCTACAAGTTGTATGTATAGAGATTCGATAGGCGAGAGCATCCTGCTTAATTTATAATACGGCCGGATTCCGGAGCTCCCAATAAGTTTGTCGGGTGAAGCCTCGGAGAGTAAAAGATTTGTGGTCGGAGAAGGTCGGTCGGAGGTGCAGTCCCGCGGGCGCGCCTCTTTGTAATTGAGAGCGCCCGCGGGCCGATAATTGTAGCCGCTCGCGGGAGGCGCGCGCCCGGCCGCCGCCGCGCCGCGTAAATCATGCTCGTTACTCTCCATTACCACATAATACCAAATTGACTCGTGAGGATTTCCCGACTTCAGGCCGAGCTCTCCCACTATTTTGCTTAGCTTTTGTTTATTATATCCTTTTATATTCATGGCATCGCTTCAAAATACAGTAAAAATAGAAACGTGCAAAAATGTAGCGAGGCACAATGTGTCCAGTATCTACTACTTGGAAAAGATTTGTTGTAATTTAAAAGTAAGCGAACGAAAAATAATATGCACCTAAAAATTGGTTGTAATAAGTACCTACGAAACTTCCATTTATTAAAAGTAACGCCTATATAAAGTGTTGAAACAACAGAAACGAAACATGTCGCGAAAGTTTCGGTATAATATTAGAATCACCTCGATCGGTTACGCCACTTGTCACGACAAGGACGCCAATGTAGTAAAGACATGCTAGCTTTTTAAAACAAACTTTATCTCTCCTATAAAACAGAAAGAAGGTGTGCGATAAAACGATCGCGTGACACAGTCTCGCGCTATCGGCTCGTCGAATGCCTTGATTAAATATTTTTGTTTGTGTAATCGAAAGCTAAGTGTGCGAGGAGTGTATTGTTGCAGTACCTCTTTACTATCACCTTGGACGCGTTAATACACTGTAATCGTGTGTACAGTGTTGTTGCGGGAACACGGGGAAGTGCATACGAGTGTGTACGACGTGTATATGCGGTACCAGAAGTCAGATGGCACTATGGCTTAACGGCGTGACGTCAGTCCAGGGGCGGTGCCGACGTAGAAGCATGTAGATCGCGAAATTGATTGCATGTTATCTGATGGGGCACGGGTTCTTCGCTAGCGTTTAATACTGGCGTCGGACGCTCGGCACGCGATCCCTTTGACAGCAGATCGCCTGCGCCCCCATCGAGCGTCGTAATTACCGCGGGCCGTGAGCAGCGGCGACGTCGCCGCCTCTCGCCGAACACGATCCACTAATTACACCACACACCTAACGCCCGCCGCCTGTGTCCCTTTCCTTTCCTTTCCCTTACCTTAGCTTCCTTTACCTTCGTTGGAATTGAAAATATTACAACTAAATATCATGTCTTTATAGAGTTTGACTTAATTGCACACCGCCGCCTGTGACGTCGCGTAATCGATTGACGCCCTATATTTAAAAATGATCGAACTGAATATAATTGTTTACTGGATTGATTTATGTGCATAATAATTAAGTACGAGCGCAGAATGGAAAATCCGAGCGTCCGATTGGTTTCTTTGATCATTAGTTGGAGTGTTGATGCTGCGACAGGAATTGGTTTGGTTCGTTTTAATGGTTCGGAGGGGAGAGTGGAAGCGTTTCCGTGCAAGCTGTAATTTGATTGGGCTCGCGGACGGCCCGAGCGCTGAGAAGAATCGCGCCGCGTCCGAGTTGCGCTAATTGCCTCGCGCAATATAGAAACAATGACAAAACTTCGGACCGCCTCGGCCGCTCTCGGCCCTCAACCCAACTTTTTATTTAAAATTCGTTTACCCGACTCGTAGATTGTTATTCAGCCAAGTTTGGTACCTACCCACCTTCCGACGTTATGAAAACGACAATAAACTCAATTACGTTTCTATTTAAACTGAAGCCTTATGACAGCTATTTCGTAGCGACAATTTAAAACATCATTAAAGGCCTATTTTCTATTTTTTCATCATTTCTGTTTTTATATACAATTAATTTCATTTCGTTTCAATTACCCTTTCGTCTGTATAGCATATAGATTACATAACCGAACATTCAGAGTTTTAGCGAAAACTAGATTATTTCCCAACGTGACCTGAAACGTTCGATTTGGTTTTGAAACAAATGAATATTAAAACGGTCATATTTTCTTCACAAGTTTCTAACGTATGCAACCGTGGTTCGATTAAAACATGCGGTTAAAGTAAGCTTAAATAAATAAATTGTATATATCTGTCTCGTTGTTCATTAGTCTAGTTAGACGTACTGTTTAATTGGCACGACAATTTTCAGTTACAGCGTGCCAAGTAGTTTCACAGCAAATATGAGTAGATCGACAGTTTAATCACCTCGTGGGCAAGTCGGCGGTAGGGTGTGTTGCGGCGGGCCGGGCGGGTAATTGATAGTGACATTTGATGGACGTATAGCAAGCGTATATTGCACCGCTGGGGAGCACTACACGTGCACCTTGCCGCCGCGCGCCGTCCTCCCGCCGACATCTCGCCACCACCGCACCACCTCGCTCTCGGTCACTTTCCAACCGCACTCCTATACGCGTGTATAGGTAGGTACATGACAGTATATCTATTGACAGTGGAAATATGTTGGTTTTCACCGTTTTTACGGCGCTGCTCTAGTGATGTATGTTTTCTCTCCATTCGTGTATTGGTGTTTAAGAACTTTTCATACTTGCTTTTACAATTGAAATGAAGATGTTTAAACGTAATTTTGACGATGATCATAATAATGATGAATTAAAGTGCATGAGATGGTCGCTTTCACCCGAAATTATTCCCAAACGGTGGCTATGTATGACATGAATTCGCAGCCTGTGTATACGTGTTGTATATAATTTTATTCATTGTACCGAGTCCTTCATTCGACCACACAATGTTGACATTGTTGGTAAAACAAACTCACCTAGCTAACCTCAAGCTTACCTCTGTAAACTAAGTCCGTTATGAACTTTTAAGGTCTGTCTAATAACGCAAGCAATTTGAGGGTCTCCCTCTGTTTACTTTCTTGCTTTACTGAGGTGATTTGATGATTTTGACTTATTTAAGTTGAACCTACATTCTGTCGACCCCCGCAGTTAAAACAATTTACCTAAAATTACACACCCATATTATATATTCATAAAATATTGGTAATTGTTTTGATATCCAAAACCAAGTATCTGAATCATTTTACAAAATTTTGTCTTGTCACAAGACATGTGAAGTTCCTCCTAAAGTCAAGGGACCTAAAGTGCCAGAAGTGCATTCCCCTTGCTCTCCATGCTCTCCATCACAAGAACATCAGATTTAAAAATTGTATGCAGCTCACGAGAAGGAATTCCAACTATCCGAGGTCAGACTTCCCCGGTATATCGAACATTATATAGTATATCAGTCGCTCTGCTTGTACGCTTCATTATCAACATTATCTCTAAAATCATCTTTCGTACAGAAATAGTTTACAGCTATTGTGAGCTTTCCGAAACCACGCGCCACTCGATCCGTTAGTGTTAGTGATGCCCACGTGTTTCGTACAACATTTATGTTTTTAATCCCGCTGGTAATTTAACAAATCTAAACTAATATGAATTATAAAGAGGAAAGATTTGATTGTTTGTTTGTATTGAATAGGCCTCTGGGACTTTCTGGATCGATTTGAAAAATTCTTTCACCATTAGAATCCTACATTATCCCTGATGAACATAGGATATTTTCACAAAAGTTGAGGATCCGTATGAAAACTATGATAATGTAACCCGACGTGTGAAAAAATTATCAAAAATTGCGTAAATTATTGACAATAGAGTAAACTGATGTACCACTGTGCGAAGCCGGGAAGGGCCGTTAGTGTTGTATAAAACTAGAAACCATTATACCACATATAACATGGAGGTTAATCAATATGGTTCCCTTTAACTACGCAGCCTTCAAATACTGCAGTCCATGAATGAATGTCAAGTTCAATGGGATATATCTCGGGTACCTATTTTTACTCCGATCGAGTGAAACTCGCACGCGTTTCACTCGCGAAAGCCACATAACCTGTGTACCGAGTGCCGCCTACTGCAACACACTCGCTGTCTCATAGTTGCATTACCTTGTACACGAGAGTAGTTCGTGAGAACATACGGACAATGAGTTTAAAGCTGTTGTATGAAATGATTTGGAAACTTTTGATCAAATTGCGATGTTATAACATTATCAAATTAGCTACGAATATCATCGAACTTGTGTACAATGTAGCAACAGTAGATATTACGTTACTTACTGACACAATAGTTTCAGTATTTGACCATTAATTTGTTTTTAATACTTTTTCATGATTTCATGATGATGTCCAGTGATTGGTGCTTAACGCTAACAAAATTATGAATATATAATAAGTAATCACTCCGCTTCGCACTATTATAGAGATTCAGTTTTATGTTCTCTACAAAACCGCATTAGTCATTACTTTCGAGCTCAATAATATAAACTTGAGGTAACGGTCACATAATATGTGACGTCGCAGTTATTGCTAAGTAATATTGATTGGTAGAGATGTACGAGTTGAGGCACGCATGGCGAAATGTTTTTATTCGCGCAACACGTCCACAGCCACCCGAGCGCCGGCGATGTGTCGTTCTCCCGCGGGACGCTGCCGTACTTCCGAACGGATATATTTATAGCCGCCCCAGAAGCCGTTACCTAATGTCACATTTTATGGTGGCCCTTATTACGGCTCTCTCACCGACGTGTCCTGTACTTTGTCCATACTATTTCTTGACAAATATCTTATCGAATTTGTCTATATGTATATACACACGTTCTGCATTTTCAATCAAATATAGTACTGACAACGGAATTGTGGGCTAAGCTCCTCTCGACGGCCACTGGCGGCTCGCAAAAACGCCAGGTTCGAAGATATTCCTTGCGGCAATCGTAAATTGGGTTCGTCCCTCGGGTGCGACTTGCGAGGAGGCGGTCGACCTGGCCGACCTGGCCGCGTCGCATACGCTAATCGTATGCCGTTACCGCCGTGCGCTAGCCGACTTCGCCACGCTTATGCATCTTCCCTTCGTAATGGCCGAGAAAGCCTCTTTTGTTGTTCCAGCAATTTGTTATATTTCGCCGCGCTTTTCTTAGATACCTGTTTTGACTCGCGTAATTGTTCTTTCAAACCGGCGGTTTTGTTGCGAATAAAACGCTTTGTCACTTAAATCCGCTAAGTCGCCTTTTAGAACCTTCATAGACTGAGTTTCATTGTTAATAAAATGAGAATTCATTAGCCCGACATTAATACGAATTACATTAATGTAAGTCATTGTTTGTGTTTAAAATCACGTAACATAAATATGTACAATTGTGATCGGGCATGTTTTCGACATGTTTGTACGTACCGTTATTTAATCAAATGTTGTTATTTTAAATTGGCGTATGAATGCAAGAAGCAAGAAGGAGGTGCGAAGCCGTACTCGCCACGCTCTGATGCTTCCTCGGCCGTTCAACTCGCGCTTCACCTCGCCTTGCTGATTTTTGCTCGACAACCGTCACTTCCTACATTCCATTTTACGTTTATAGAACAGATTCTCATATTACTTTTATTGATGTTGCTTTACGGTGACATAAGGTGAGCGGAGTACCTATCATATTTTTTATTGTACCAAATTACCAAATTAATGTGACCAATATACTATTACTACTTCGTCGTTCACATACGGTGATTGTATTATTTCATCTATCATAGGATAGACAATGCTATGACTGTTATCACTATTAATGAGTTGTTTTCATGGCACATACAGAAATGTCAAGATGTCACGTAGGTCGAAATAATGATACGGCCCGTGACATAGTTTGCTTTGTGACAATTTTCGTCGCGAAGGGCTACTCTCGCACCCCGCGATGGCTCTGCGGCCGCTCGTTACTGTCTTCCCGTCTCACCCGGCGCGATGGCTCGCCCCGTGGTCTCACTAATGACAACTCATTTTACCACGCCGTACAATTTATATAAACATGAACAACAATATTTTTCTTATCTTTACAACTCTTGACCAGTTTGGCCAGCAAATCCATTCCAATATCTCTCTACTGGTCGTCTATTAACAGCAGTAGCTGCGCAAAAGGGTATTCACCGGGTATTTGCTGTTTGTATTGTGGTAGGAAATGTGCATATGATGTAAATAGACTTTTTACTTTGCACTACTATTCATCCTAGTTCATTGTTCTTCGAAATTGCTCCGCGCCGAGAGTGGCGCTATGGTTCTGGCCGTTTTGCGGCGTTTGTTGTAACTAACTGTACATGCCTTACCAATCTAAAAGGATTTTCAATATTTTTTCATTTTATAGTTGCCGGACTATTGTTTGCTGAATTCTGAAAGCGTTTTTAATCTTTCATTCTAATAAGAAGAATAAATAGCCCATCGTACTATCGACATTTATACATACAATGGTTGATATTATCAGCTCGTTTCATTTATCTTTCGCATAACCCCGGTATATTAGAGCGCTAAACGTAGTACGATTTTAACGATATAATCTGCATCGACAAATAGTTAGCCGATAAAATGATAAAGTGTGTTTAGCAGTAGTTGTTTACTCGACAGCGGTAAAAGGTTTGCGAGTCCCTCGCGGCGCGCGCCCGCTTGTTTTCATTTCGTTATTTACTTTTAATTTGGCAGCAAGCGGATGATGCGGCGAGCGGGGTGTGTCGCGTGAATAATTGAGCCGATATATTGCGATGCACCTAGCCACCTAGCCACCTAGCCACCTAGCCGGCCGCGACCCGCCGCTGAATTGACTGATGCGCATCTTATGTCCGCTGGATTATAGACTTTTCTTTAATTGAAATGTTTTATTACATGTAAACAAACACATATCTTTGTCTACTGTAATAACAATTATAATTTGCTAACGAGAGACATGAACGAAACATGATCTTTAAATAAAATGTTTAATTTAAAAAAACTTATAATAAAAAGTATATAAGTTGTCGAGTTGGTAGTTATGTGCACTAATTAAGAACATTAGATCTTTTAGAATTACTGCGTTTATTTTTTTATTTTTTCAGCAATTTGGACACGTAATTGTTTTTTTTTTATTCGTTTTCTCGAATAGATTAAGTGTTATTTGTTTTGTAAACACGTCAGTCAATGTTTGTCATTTTTTTCGCGCATTTTTTTCCACCGTCTGTAAAATACTTACGAAAAACACGTTGCGTACCAATATCGTGTGCTCTTACAATATGCTCTGGAATTGGATACCGCAAATGAAACCTTGGCGAGATTTCATTGACGGCGACACCGACAGCGGGCGGCGCGGCGGCTGCATAATTCGACACGATTGCACTCTCGCCGTACAATCTTTCTGCAGTCGAACGTTTCAAACGTTAATGCAACTTTGATCAACATTCGAGCGACACAGATCTGAGTCGAAACGATAAAAATGTCTCCAAAACGTATCTAAGACTAGCTGACCTGGCAAACGTTGTTCTGCCATATAAATTATTTTTTATTGCTGCTCCTCTCCTATTCA
>DWUN01002941.1:0-12855 GCA_018249975.1 Passova gellias
AACGTTGTTCTGCCATATAAATTATTTTTTATTGCTGCTCCTCTCCTATTCATCTTAGCGTGATTTTATATAGCCTACAGCCTTCCTCGATAAATGGCTAATTAACACTGAAAGAATTTTTCAAATCAGACCAATATTTTCTGAGATTAGCGCGTTCAAACAATCAAACAAACTCCTCAGCTTTATATTATTATATATAGATTACTTTTTGCTCCCTAAAACAAAAAACAGGCTATTAAAATGATTTCATAAAGTTATGTATTTTGTTAAATTTCAATTGACAGCATTTATTTTATAATGCCATCTATTAGTACATAACTAAAAACCGTGTATGTTGCCATATCTTATAATGTTACATAATATTAACAAACACCTTGAAATAATTTAAGGAAGTTTTTCTTACACCGTAATTAGCAGTAATTTAAGTAAATATACACTAACTAAAAATAATAATCAATATCATGTTTTTGGAGGATAAGTTATCTGTGGTATGATGACCATTGCAGACTGCAGTCCATGACAATTCTCTCCCTTCTAATGTCAAAAAGTTGCTACAGCCACATGTCGCTGTCGATAAATTTGTGATATTCTTTATTATTACTATTATAAATACCCAAAAATGGTAATAATACTCAAGATACAATTGTTCAAAAATCATAATATATATGTCACAAATATTTTTCATATTGCCATATACATATGTGTAAATTAGTTAGCCAGTGTATATTGTTTCTACCACTGTTTTCAGAAACCTTTAATGCTGCAAGGGCACGAGCGTGCCATCACACAGATCAAGTATAACCGAGAAGGTGACTTATTGTTCTCTGCCGCTAAGGACTCAAAACCCAATGTATGGTGGTCACTCAACGGAGAACGTTTAGGCACTTTTAACGGCCACGGTGGCGTAGTATGGTGTCTGGACGTCGACTGGCAGACTATTAACCTCATCACAGGCGGTGGTGACAGCTCTTGCAGGTCATAAAATGTTTGCCTACATGAAATTTAGTTACCATCAGCCAACTTAGTAGCCCAATTTAGTTAACTTTTCCACTGTCATAGGCTCGATAGCCAATAAAATGAACAATCTTACAATTACATAGTATAATATTTTATAAAACAATTTAAAAAAAATCAAACATGACATAAATACCATTCCTTATATGATTATGAGCTGGTAGATATCTAGATATGTATAACTTGTAAATTGAACAGATTATGGGATTTGGAGACTGGTAGAAACATTGCTACAATAAAGACCAATTCTTCTGTGAGGACATGCAACTTCAGCTTCAGTGCTTACCAGGCTGCCTACACCACCGATAAAGCTATGGGACACCCTTGTGCGGTAGATACTCATGTTTAATTTGTCACATAGAATAATTTGCTAAAACTTGCATGTAACTGTTATTTTGAGCATATTTTATGTTTAAAGTGGCGAATATACTTCCAGGTATTTATTCTGTACATAAATAAAATATGTATAGAAGGTTAGTGCTTAGTAAATATATGTAATATGTGAATTTGTTGTTTATTAATTAGCAGAAATACATTTGATTTTTCAGGTATTCATTATTGACACAAGGACAGTCGATGAGTCAATCTCATCGCAAGCACCAATACTGAAGTGGGAGATTACTGATTCTAAGGTCACGTCCATGGTCTGGGGCACACTCGATGAAACTATTATCACCGGTCACGAGGCTGGTGACCTTATTCAGTGGGATCTCAGAGTATGTGATTTTACAAAGCTTCATTAGTAATGTACTTAATTAAATAAATCAGGATTCGGAACAGATATGGCTCACACAAAGACAAGAACCCCTGCTTGACTCCTGAACACGTAGAGGTTTATCATTCAATGATATAAAGGATGAGAATGTTGACCCCAGTATACTGTATATATACTTTGTGCCATCTATCATAAGGCTGGTGCTCATTGTATTGAAAAATAGACTTTAAATAGAATATTCATAGTATGAGGAGTCTTAATTTTTGCATTGTATCGGAGTCTTAATTTGTAATGTAAAAAGACTAATATTTGTAACATTGTTCCTTTGTTTTCAGACTGGAAAGAAGATTCATTCGGTGAAAGAACACACGCATCAGATCAATGACATGCAACTGTCCCGCGATGGCACCATGTTCATTACTGCCTCAAAGGACCAGACGGCAAAGCTCTTTGACACCAGTTCCCTAGAGCTTCTTAAGGAGTACAAGACTGAGCGGCCGGTCAACTCTGCAGCTCTCAGCCCCATTCTCGATCATGTTGTGCTCGGTGGTGGTCAGGATGCTATGGAAGTCACAACCACTTCCACCCGTCAGGGAAAGTTTGATGCTAGATTCTTTCATCTAGTGTTTGAAGAAGAGTTTGGTCGTGTCAAGGGTCACTTTGGCCCTATCAACAGTTTGGCATTCCACCCTGATGGGAAGAGTTATGCATCCGGCGGTGAAGATGGTTATGTGAGAGTTCAGAGTTTCGATCAGTCATACTTCGATTACACGTTTGATTACAACAGAGATTAGTGTGTACTGCTAAATAGTTTTGACAATTAAAACAAAACTACAAACAGTTCCATTTCCAACGCATCATTTGTCACAATAACCATATTTTTATAAATTGTGGTCACCACTTCATACTTCCAAAAATTCTGTAATATCTCTTATAATAAATATATTACTATATAATAATTTTTATTTGTATATCCTAATTATTCACATTCTAATTAATGTAATGAAAAGTTAGTGCTTTCTGCCTACCCCGTTAGGGACCAGGCATGATGTTATGTATGTATGTAAAACGTTATAATCTTACAGCCAAAGTATCAACCTGTGGTAAGGTAAAATTGTTAGGTAATCTTTAAAGAATAGTAGTACAAAATATCATTTCAATATGTAAACTGAGCTTGACTGGCTTCTTATGTGGCTTAATACAAAAACCTTTTATACCATTTTGGGAAAAACCATATAGAAATTACTACATATACATACAATATACAACATTTTATTATACAAAATATTAAGATATATAAAGAAATTTGTATCATTACTTGATGGACATTTACAGAAAGTATGGAGTAGTGTGTTGTGGAGGCACTTCCCTTTCACTCTCTGGGACTGCTTGAAATAGTTTTGCATTTCTATCAGTGGCTGTCTTGAATTCCATTATAGACGCTACATTCCCACATCGATAACAATAGTTTGGTGCTGACCAAATTGTGACTAATCTTTTGTCAAACATATACTTGTAACCTGAAATCAATAAAATACATATATTAAACTCTGAAATAAGTAAAATACTGAATAAGAAAAAGATTTAAAGGAAAAAAATATTGATTCTGAAAATCAGACCATCATTAACAAGTTGATGTGCCCGACATATTAGGCTCAAGTCATTATAATCCATGAACAGTTCTGTAACATAACTGCCAAACAGCCATCCTGCACCTCTGGGACTTACAGACCTGAAATTATAATTAACATTATTATGAGGAAAAAGTTTAAAGAAACTCATGAGCTCAGTCAGGATATTGAAAGAGTGAAGTAAAATTATTTGTCTAGTTTGCTTACCACATTTTGATTTTAGCAGGATCCGACCACAACAGATCGCAGAATGCACCTTTGTGGGGTATTTGTTGGTTTCTTTCGATGCATCGAATCTGATCCAACATTGAAATCTCAGGAGAAAGTCCACCGTGAACACACAATATTGTTTCATCTATAAGCTGGAAGAAAAATTCTCACTTCTATTATATCACCATTATTCTCAAAAACCAAAGTTGTATTTCAGTATGTATAACAATTATGTTACTTACTGCTGCAACTGTGAGCAAGTCAAAAACTCTACAGCAATCTTTCCAAGCATTCGCATTTCCATATTTATTTAAGCACTCGTCATAAAAGCCGTATACTTTTGTTATTTGACAAGTTTCATGATTGCCTCGGAGTAGTATAATTCTGAAAATAAAAGTAATATCAGTGAATGTACTATTATATGAGAATAATATAAAAATAATGTTTGTTCTTTGTAGGAATTGAACCTATAACCTCCAGTTTAGCAGTCAGTCTCTAAACATTTTACCAATGGACTAGTGATGTATGGAAATATTTATATATTATACATAAATATAGCAAGATATTAAATGGTACTAGTAATTAAAATTGAACGCTTACCTATCAGGATACCTTGCTTTTAATGCCATTAACAGTGTCAATGTTTCTAAACTGTAGTACCCTCGGTCAACATAATCTCCCATAAATATATACTTTGTTTGAGGCACCTGTCCTCCAATGTGGAAGAGTTCTTCTAAATCATAAAACTGTAACAAAAGAGTTACTCTTTCAACCCTCAGTCAGAACTCTATAATTATATCCTTTAATTAATTTGGGTGTCTTATTGTATGGTGCACCAATGGTGTTGCTAAACATCACTCGGAAAAGAAGAAAATTACATCTACATTTCCTAGATTTATATCACCATACTATGGTACAGTTAAAACTTTTATTTACAGTGGACACTCTCTTTAGGTAGGATACACTTACTGTAATGGTGTTAGTTAAGTTTTGTGAAGTGGAGCTTCCCAATAAAATAGTTATACAAGCACTAATTAAACAGTTCTATCCCACATTGATGAGTGCTCTAATGTTGGAAAAAATGATGTCTAGGAAACCAACTATAGTGGTCACATTTTGGCAAATTTACTTTCATAAGATAATGGTTTAAAAATTACAATTTGAAATTATGTAAGCTTAGTGAATTTACTTTTTTTTAATAAAAATTTTGTTATCTTATCTTTTTGATATTTTGTTTGATAAGGTCATCGGATTTAAGTATATTTATACACAAAGGTTTGTGGCCTCCTAAGGAGCCATGGTAAAAATATCTTAGTGTTCTATCATGAAAAACACCAGCTACGGCTGACATAAATAAAAATAAACTCAGTTACAAGCACAAAATTTATCCTAAAGATGATATCATGACGAAACTTGGAATTAACTTGTATCGGAGGGTGTGCAAGGTAATAAAATACACAATGTTTGAAATATTACGATACCTGTCCATGTATATCTCCACACACCGTTACAGGTGTTTCTACCGGTTGTACATTTGGCTCTTCAAGAAGTAAATCGCACACTATATTACAAAGCTCCCGTAAGTCATCTTCAGGAAGATATTTACAACGTTTTGCGATTTCTATCCACTTATCAACGTCACTCATTTTAATGTAATGTTTAGAAATATGTATTACAACTAACTTTACAATAATATAACAAATAGGGTTATACTTATACTTGACTTAACTTAAAATTTAGAATTGATGAATATAGAAATGTCAAATATCATTGACAACAGTGATAAACAATGTCAAGAATTTGACGTTTCCAGGCACAGAATATAATTACATCCTTTTTCCGGAAATATTGAAAGTATGTCATAAACAAATTGTAAGCACATATATAATATTATTAAGTTTTCTGAACCCTAGTATTTATAGCAATAGGAATTGTGGATAGGGAGTTTTGGGCTTCGAAGAAGTCCGTAGAAGAAGGGCTATCCATGCCCTCCTCCAATCTCTATAACTGTGGCCTTGGCAGCGGATAAAGTGCAGAAGTGGCGAATGCGGTATAATATTATGGCCAACCACTTATAGCATTTTATTGTAGTGTGCCGTTTGTGTTCCGGATCTGCCGCGCGTTTTGAGCTAACGTCGCATAGTCGTTACGCAAAAAGGACTAGTCGAAATTATTGTAAATTGTTTATCCAGAGCATTTACCTAAGTTAAAATATCTTGTCAAGAACAATTGATTTGGAAAAAAACTCGATTTCCCACAACGCTATATTTGCTAGGATTGGACACGCTTTCTGCCAGCAGCCAGCATAACCGATAGCGACTTACTTATCAAGCGGTATTGTCTGTGTAACTATGTAATATGTATGGCGTCAAGAGAAGGTTCAGAAGTCTATTTGCTAGTATAATAAATTTGATCATGTATCTAACATTTAATTAATAGGCAGTTTCTGTCCACATGAATAATGATTAGGAAAGGAAAGTAGTTTGTATACTCAAAGTTTATTTATTATGAAAACAAACATGCATACATTTTATAAACGTTACATTTTGTTATTCATTTAGTGCACTTACATTAATATGCCGCGGTGAATAAGATAGAACTTAACAGTTATGTGCACGAAATAAAAGGTTTGCAGTACATATGGAATCATCAAATTTTCATTTTCATATAGGAGGATCTATAATTCCGAAAATGTATAGAATATGTTATGGAATCTTCTTCACAATATGGCTTGTTTATAGTAAAAATATTTTTATTTTGGAAATACAGCTCACTGTTACTTTCAACTATTCCTCTGCATATGTTTTGCTAGTATTCCTACGTAGGCTATTTTTTACTAATTCGAAGATACTATGAGAATCTCAGCCTTATTCCCAATATCACTAAAATTTATAACATTTCAAAGGCATCACTCAATCACAGAATGCATTTTTTAATGATTTAGCATAATACTCATTGCTTAGTTTATTTGGTGATAAAACATAAAGTAAACATAAACCCAAGTTAATAATTATGTTATGCAGTAAAAGTTTCACAATATTATTTATTTACTTTATGAAATACCAAACAAAGGGCAATTACAATTTTAAAAAATAAATAGCGGATGCAATGGACACTTAAAGTACAACTAAAAAGTTATCTAAAATATTAAAACAAAATAACATACACAATTAAAAGCGTAATAATTAGCAATTTCGAGTTTTGCTTGATTGACACACCAATCATTTTTATCAGATATAAAAATTCCTTAAACTCAAGAGAGTACAATGTGATCACAGATTCTGAAAATTCCGTTTATATCAGGTCAAAGTTAACCAACATTTCCAAACGGATCCACTTATTCTAAAAAAATTATAGGAAATCTGATACTTGCCCATGCCATTTTGTATTAGGTTTTCTTGGTTGTAACTTTAAAAGTCATGTAAAGTACTGTGTTGCATTTTTATTTCATATTGAAAATAGACATTGAATGTTATCCTAATTCTAATATAAGCATAAAACTACGGAAAACACTACAAAGGCATATTGCTCTCTCGGTAAGTATAAAAGATGAGCATGTACCAGTTTTCAGCTAATCTAAGGTCCAAAAGGATATGATTTATTAATATTCAATACACTAAATAAATCCATGTTTGCTAGCCAGTACGATTCGAATAAAATTACAAATGCATATGTTACTTTGGCAAAAAGGAATCATTTATCACAAAACATCCACCTAACAAAATAATTATGTATGTATTTGAAACAGTACTACATAAAATTTGTAACTCGTTAACTAGAAAATAGCCGCAGTACTGGCACGCAAACACGACACGAGCCATGACATTTAATAGTGAAATACAACTTTTGTACTCGGAGAAAAGCGATTTCCGTTTATTGTCACCTCGCCGGCAGTCGTCAATGAACACATTAATAGAAAGCGTCGAGTGTCAGATTTTAGGATGCCTAAAAAGAAGACCCTGTTACTAACGTCACGATATAATCACTCAATAAAGTACGTCACGTGTTGAGGGGGACTATGGGGGGATGCAGTGCGTCATACGGTGGAAAAGGAACAGGGAAAGCCTTGAGTTTTCGTTTTATATTTCATCACCCATATTTAACAATTAATTTGAAACCATTTGAGTTTGCAAAACGGCTCATCGGCTTCGCTCATGTACCCTGGAAACTCGAGTTTTATATCATTCGGATTTAAAAATTGTCCTACTAGATGAGATAAAACTATATTTCTAAATCAACAAATAACAACAAAGGAAAGTTAATACGGCATATGATTGTTGAGAACCGTATATTCGGACGAATTGTTACTGGGACGTAAAACAAGTTTTATGCTAGATGTAGCTATACCCATTTTATAAAACAGAACAATCAAGGCTGCAACAATAAGCTTAATGGTGACGCGGGATCTGGGAAATATAAGCTTAGATCTATAGCTTTTCTTAAAAATAATTGGACAAAACCTTACATACCAACAGTAATGTCATTTTCACTACTCTATCATGGTAATGGAGTTGCTAACAAGCTTCAAAGAATTAATCAGCGTACAAGCTAACCAATTATAACCTAAAACTACTTAAATAAAAATAATAAACGATATCATCACTCGTTTCGAATATAGGGTGCAAGAGATCGAAAACAGGCAGTGTTGCCTAAGTTGCTATGTGGGCTCCTGTATAATGCATGTATGCAATAACAATAAAATAAATAAGGCCCAAAGCAATACAGACCAGTATGCTGTGTTGTTAATTATCAGTTAGGACCCGAACCACCGTGAAATTAAATTGAAATATCAACTGGTTTTTCACACAATCAAATAAAATGTGTAACATTAAAATCGTTACGTTTGTGCCCTGTACACATTACGTGTGATAAATATATTGTGGGACACACACTTCGAAACCTTACAACTACGTATTCGTTATTTCGTTAGTGTAACTCGCAGTTAGGAATTTATGTCGTGCATCTCATCAAGTATAAAAAACAAAAAATACTGAGGTAAAAAATTTGGCCCGATTCAGATAGACAGTAGATTGGTTTGCTACTAAATATATTTCAATATGATCGTTTCGACTTATTTACGTATGTAATCGTTTTAAAGTGATTAACTCGCTTTTAATTGGAAAGTTATGTATTACGAAAAAAAAAAAACGTGAGAAAAAACTGACCAATTTTTAGTGAATTATATATCTTAATATATATAAATCTCGTATATATATATATATGAATAACGTCAGATTTTCTTTTCTGTTCCCTATCGATTGTCTCTCTGAATGTTTTTGGAAAATATTACTGTACACAGTCTTACTGTCGGAAAAAATTGACAAATGACAAACAAAACACGCCCGGCCGTTTAATGAAACACTCCGCGGACGAAGGCGTCGATGACCTTCGGGACGTGTTCGTCGATGCCGATGATGTCTAACACGCCCTCGTGGCTGCCATCCGTAGTCCCCACGCGGTGGGAGGCCAGGGACATCACGATCAATCTGGAAATGATAATGACTCTTAGTTAAATGGAAAAGGTAAAAGAGAAACAGCGGGAAAGAGATCTTGATGGCAAATTGCTTAAGACAATTACAATGTTATCAGGAATCATGAACCGTTTTCTGTTTCGTGTTGTCATACAATGCTTAATGAGCGGTTGAAAATGGCGTCGCTTTGTTTTATTCATTTATTATTGTTATTGGCAACGCCATTTTAATTAGTCAATGTATAAATAACTAAAAAATAAATAAGCTGATATATTAACCTATACTAGTAGAAGAGAGACTGAGAGAGTGAAAGACGGTACTTAAACCGGAATGAGAGGCGAGAAGCTGAAACGCAAAGGGTGTTCAATCATCCTCTGTTTAATATGCAGAAATAAAGAGCATATGGTGCTCACTTGGCATCTTCTACGCCAGAAGTGTTTCTGTAGCGCTGCAGCGCTCGCACGGGGCAGTGGTCGACGAGCCCCTTGTCGGGCGCTGGCGGCGGGCCGTAGCGGCCCCCGGGTCCGCGCCCGCCGCGGTCCTTGATGTCCAGTTCCATGTAGCGCGACACGCGGTCCACGATGTTAATGAACACGTCAAACTTCTGTTCCGTCCTGGCCGCCCACTCGATAGGCGCGTCCAGCTGGACTCGACCGAGATTCGCTTTCTGTTTGTATTAGAAACAAGTTTGTTAATGTTTTGTAATAAAAATATTGGATTTGTCAATAGTGTCATATAAATAAATCTAAACATCGTAACTAAAATAAACATTTTACAACTAGAAAATTAACTAGTTTCTGGGACACCGTGTTATCAAAACATACACTATGGTAGACGGTAATATGTAATAACATGAAGTAAATAAATAGTAAATAGACAATAACTTACCCTAAGAACAAACTCAGCTTCCTCAATATTACAGAAATTGCGTTCAATGGTAATAATCTGTATACCGTCTTCTGTGAACACGGCTAATTTTGCATTCTTTTCACGTTTCAAAAGTTGCAGAGCCATAACAATAGCTGTAACAAAATTGTGTAATTTTTTTATTCACTCCAGGCTAACATTTGACCATATCTTGCCTAATCAATCAAGTGTTGAAAAATTAACAATATTTGAAGAACATAAAGAATTACACTTTTGTATGAATTCAATGTGCCTGCAAACCGTTTAACATCTCATTATTCGTCATGGATACCCTTTGCAACTATGGAAGGCTTTAAGCACTCTACAACTGCTGCTCGAATGGAAATTGAAATATTCATATGCAGTAGTATCAAGATGTTGGGTTGTATGTATCGTAATTTTTAAAGTACCTGCATGTCCCGGTGTCACGTGCATGTTGTAGAAGCATTCGGCCAGCAAGCGTTTCTTACTCTCCTTGGGCTCGGTGTCGGTATCCTCGCCAGCGCTGTTACAGATGGCGGCAGCGCTTGTGGTATTATTGTTGGCGTTGTTGGCTTTCTTCATTTGTTTCTTTGTCGTTCTCTTCACAACGAAGCTCTTGCAGAAATGACGACCTGAATTAAATCAACAAATTATTAGATACTATGTGAGTTTCCTATTGGTTTTAATGCACTGTGGCCCAATTGCCGCTGCATAGACATGGAAAGGCAGGATTTTTATTAAAGCTGACAGAATATCACACATATGATAAGATGTACGTCACATGTAAATATTGTCATATCAATTAAAGTGATAAGACATGAAAGAAGACACCAATAACTATTGATGAATGTTACCTTTAAACATATTGTGTCTCATGTCCATGGTGATGAGGTAGCGGGCATTAGTTGGCGCCGACAAAATCCAGGTTTGATCGATCAGCTTTTTCAGTGCTGCGAGGACGGCGGGGTTGGGCGGTTGGTCAATGCCTGTGGAAACACTTCTTTTAATAAACACACTTGCCTTGAATATGTTACAAGACCTCTATCGACAGAGATATGTTGTACATAAAGTGTTTTAGTTTAATATTATATATATTTATCTTGTAATGACATGAGACTAGTCTCATAGTGAGTTTTAGACCATAGTCTAATACAATGCTAACAGAGTGTGGATTGACAGACTTCACTTTTATTTGCTTACCCCAAAATTTAATTTCCTTGGGATGTCGCCTGGTCACAGTCCACTCCCACTGCTGAGTTTTACTGTCGAAGACCTGACGGGTTCGCCGGCGCTTTTGTCTTTCTAATGCCACCTTTATTTTCTCGTGTTTCATCGGTTTGCTAAAGTTGAATGAAAAAAGTTTGAAGGTCACATGTTTATGAAAAATTTTTAATATTGCAAATAATAAAAACATTGTAGATATATTTTTGTAGAGCTTATACTAATTTGTACTAGCCCCAAAGGTTTTACTAAGCGTTAACTGGACACTAACAGTTCTATAATGTCCTTCCAATTTTTTTTATAAATGAATACTAACAGGAATAATTAAGTAACATGCATTTTCAAAGTTATATTTAAGATTCATGAAAATGACCTTGGTTGGCACTGGCCTTGTGCTTCAGCTGTCTGATAATTTTTACTACTCTTTTCATGTCTAAGGAAGTTTTTAGTTTCCCAATAGTAAACTTACTGGCATTTCATTTTGTAGTTGCACATGGTTATGTATACTTCAAGTGGTGTAACTTTTGATTTCCGTATGATCTCTTCGTTGCTCAGCAAGGATAACAGAATTGCCGTTGTTGTTGATTCATTGGTTAGAAAGCCCATGTTATGGACACGTTGGATGTTACCCAGAATTTCCTCGAGAGACATCTCCGATAACACTGCATCCCAAATCTAAATTATAGTGAAAAATATAGTTATACAGACTTTTCAAATGACTTGAACCAGTCGTTTTCAAACTTGGGATAGCGGGGAAGGGTATAGCTAGGCAACTTTTACAGGGGCGCTAGACTATAATTGCTTCTTGAAGGGGACAGTAGACGAGATGAGTTTGAGAACCCTGAAAGAAAGACAGGTTTGGTGGACAAAAAGAAAGGAAAATGTAATGATTACTTACATCCTGTGAAGTAAGGAGATGTGCCGGTACATGGTCGAGGTTGAAGTGATACTCGCTAACAAGAGCTGCCGCGGCCACGGGGTCCTCGCAGTGACGCAAGTTTTCCACTTTTTCTATGTACTCATAAACCTCCCGTGCCCCTTCACAGTCATTAAGTTGCTTTGCTCGCTTCAGTCCAAAAATGACATATTTTACTATTGCGTCTCTTGCTTAAAAGTAACAATGAAAGTCTCCTTACACTTATTTGTAATCAACATGTATAAGTAAATATATGACTTAGTACAATTTTTGTCAGTTTCATATACAATTTGCCGGCCCACTATTGTTTAGAGATAAAATTATTAGTTGTATCATAAATAATTTGTACTAATTTTTTTTCAAAATTAATATAGACAACTGCGGCTTTTTTACAGTTAAATATTACCTAGTCTTTGTCTTTGACTCCATTAACTACATATATTTGGGCCCATGAATTTCTAAAGCTTGTCCATAATTAGCTAGTATCATCCCATAGCCTATGGATATTAACTTATGGCATAATGTTATGCATCTAACCTAATATAGGTTGTATAAAAGCAAAAATAGCAAAAAACTATGATTATTTTCATGATAAAATATAATGATATCTAGGGCTACAATCAAAATAAACAATTTGCATTGGAGCTTGTTGGCCCATTTATCACTAAACTAACAGGCCGGCTAACTGAACTTGAAGAGTAATTAGCAATAGAACTTTAAGAGTGGTAGAACCTGTATACGGTTCGCCCGGGGAAGTACCACCGCCACACCTATTTCTGCCGTGAAGCA
>DWUN01002942.1:0-12853 GCA_018249975.1 Passova gellias
CTAGAAATTCTAAATTAGAAAAATCCAGCAGTACCCAACCCGGGATTTGAACCCAGGATCTCCCGATCGGCAGTCGCTCTAGCAACCGCACGACCAACAAGGCAGTCATTAACGAGGCTAATTTGGAATCAGATTAACTGTTTGTGGATTTGTCCCCAGTTATTATTATTATTATCTCCACGCCTTACATCAAGCAATTAGTAGGTTCCCCCATACGCGATAGACCATTACCATTACAAGCGCCACACCAGTAATGAATACAGCAATTTGTTGTACGTTTGTTCCATAAACGTATAAGGACCACCGCACACGTGCAGCGTTGTACAGTTTTTAATAATCAGCGCGATTATATCTGCTATGATAACACCGACTTTGATCAACGCAACACATACATATGTTCGTTATTATAATCATCATCATCATGACTATCATTCCCTACCAAGTAGTGTGTTAATGCATTTTCGAACGTTCTATTTTCATTCAGTCGAACGTGTGCGGCAGTTCTTAAAGCTACTTTGTAGACGTTGTCCGTTTATATATCGAAACAGAATGCTTAATTTTTTGCTGACAGAAAATCGTACATCCATTGTATGAGGTGGCCGGTGGCCCCGAGCAAATCTGGCTTTGTCCAATCCATAGGATCTCAAACTTATTTTTGAGAATCAATTATTTTCTAGTCCACCCGCAACCTTTATTTTAAACCACAGTGTGTCGTGCATTCATCCAAATCACTTTTATCGCCCCCCATATTTCTGTAGCTAGATCCTTTACCTCCCCACTGAATACCTCACAGGGGGGTTGGGGGGGTATCAAACTTTGAGAAAGACTGGACCAATCGTTCACAAATCGAAGCGCAGTTAACAATAATGTTGTCCATTGTTTACGGATCGTTAGCTAGTTCGTCCATTATGTGATTTTAACGCCGTTTCCTGGTCGCTAACTGGTTCTGTTCGCGGACGGTTTATGTAAATAGTCAAATGACGGTATTTAAAGTGTATATGGACGTTTACGTTTACGTAATCGACTTAACAGATAGCCTTAAACGATCAGTCAGTGAAGAAAGACAAACAAAAATGTCAGATAAGTTTGTGTTTTATTAACTATACTATATAAGCGTTTGTGTAAACAATTATTTTGAAATCACTTCAATTTTATTTATATGTACAGATATTTCGTACTGTGTGTGTGTGTGTGCTCGGTGCTAGAGTGAATTGGTCACCTTTACGTCGATGAGTCGTAGCGTGAACGCCGCAGCATCGGGCGCCGTGAGACGCAGCTGGCAGGCAGCGTGCGCGGGCGAGGCGGGGGGCCGCACGAGGGCCAGCGCCAGCGCTGCGCCCGCGCCGATATTGCCACCCACTTCCACTTCTTTCGTACGCCCGCACAGCAAGCTGGAGCCGTAGCCTAAAACAAACACGATTTTAAAACGACTGACGTATATTAAAGAACTCTTGATCATATACTCGTATCAACTTTAAACGTTCGGGAACGTTATAATAAAATTTTTGCAATACTCCTAAGTAACAAGAAGAAAATTGAAAAATTATTTCACCATTAGAAACCTACATCATCCCTGGTGAACATATGCGACACATGGCAATAGAATATGTTCAAAGAAGTTTTTATTATGTTTTATATGTAGAAGTGGGAAACAGGGATTAGGTCACTGACGCAGAAGGTATATGAATCGAAGAAGAAGTATTGGCAGTCGTTAATCGAAGAATTGAATACATAGATATGTTAGGAGAAATCACGCGTGATCTAATCCTAAATATGGCAGAGCGGGTACTCGTGTCATAGCAACCAGACACCTGACCAATAAACGTAATATTTACATATTTTATATACATACTTTACTAGATAAGACAATTTTACACTCAGACAGAGTAAACACTCGTGTTTGTTATACAAATATTTGTTCTGGGCGGTAATGGAACCCAGAAACTCCAGTTGCCCAGTCAAGGTCATTAGACAATGGACAATGGACAAACCTCACTTGTGGTCCCTATAAAAAGAAAATCAGATTTTTTCAAAAAAAGGTAGATACCAATATTTCTATATTCAAAATAAATTCTACAATCTAATAAAGGGGAGAGAGAGAGATAGAAAATATGGACGTGAACGGAATGAGTCATGAGTCACCAAGCTACAAGTTACGACAAATTTGGACTTAAAACAGTTACAGGCATTTATATAACTCGTATTAGGTGAAACACCTTACATTATAGAGGGATACTAGCGACCGTTTAAAGTAAAGGCCCTTTGATGGTCAAAACACGAACGAGACTAAAATAGCCGGCCTCGTTTCCGTAACTATTTTTATCGCCGTACCAAACGTAGAAATAGAAATAGCAAAAACCACTGAGATTAATTTAATATGATACGTTAAACAACATGCAGCAAATAGAAGTTATTTAACGCAAGCATTCAGCAAATAATCTAAAATAACACTAGTAACACCGGTCGCTTGGAATGCAGACGAAATTTCTAGCAAAACTGGCGGTAAAACATTACCATACCAATAAGAAAAGCTGGTCTTAATGTATTCATAAGTTTCAATAAAGAAACTAGTTATAGAAAATAGTAAATATTCTCCAAATAATATTGATGAAAAGCTATAAAATACTTGATCCTCAATATCCCCAAAAATCACTTTATGTTATTGTAAATGAAGCCACAACAACGATAAGAAAATGCCTTGAAACGTTACTTGAGATTGTAATTTTGACTTTTTTATAGCACCACAAGAGAAAGGTGGACTATCTATAGTTGGTTCTTGTGGATTACGGCAATTTGTTTTCCAATCTTGGCCAACTGCACCTTAAGCAGATTACGTTGAACCCTATTCTATTTATAGATTAGCTTTGCGTAAGGCATCCGTGTCTTAGTAAACAGAAAGCGTTGCTTGACGCAAACACGTCCCCACGGCGACGTCTGCATCATTGATTAAAATGATTTCCTCTGTTATATTGCTTTTACTATTACCAGCTACTGACCACTTTCATTTATATTAGCCATTGCTTTTAACGGAAGCACAATCATTTGCCGTGTTTAGCTATATGGAAGTTTATAATAGTCTAGTATCATTTTTAGTTAATCACCTATCAACAGTTTCACCTTTCGATGCATCATGAAAGTCAGTGAAAAGTAGTTTATTGGCCCAAGCAAGTGATAAATAAATTTCTTTGTCGTCAAACAAATACTGCAATCGTTTGCAGTTTGCATTTCTGCGGGTACACCTATTTGTGATGTCTCTTATCAGAACTATCGAGCCATAAACCTTGCTCCCGTTCTTAATTCGTTAAAATAATATCCGGTTAGCATCGTTAACATGGTTTCTGTACTTGAATATAGAGCTCCGTATTGCTCTACGATATTTTGTAACAAAACAAAGTAAACACGCATAAAATGGCATTTGCGAAAGGCGGCGGAGGATGCGCAACAAAACCTTCGACTTAATCGTGTGTTAGCTGGCTGATGATAATTCAGTAAGCGATTCGATTCAAGGTAACGCTGTAATTTGAAATTTGAACACAAAAACGTTCTACAATAGCGTAGTATTGAGCAGCATTTACTGGTTTCATTTTCGTTAAACCACTGACGTCACCTTCCACGTTGTTCAGTCCATTTACTACAAGTGTACTATCAAGAATTATTTTGTTTGCACTATTAGCTCATTCTCTTTTATTGTCTAGCTTCAACAGGTTTGTCTAGTCAAAACATTGTAAATGGTATTTGCATTTGTTATCTTGAACTTGCATACAAAACACGTTGAGATGACTCAGGCACCACATGCCTGGACAAACATAGGATGAGAAATACTATAGATTAATCGTGCGTCCGTTGTTCGACAATTAACGTCGTGAGTTAATTGATTTATATCAATGCATCACACTCGCACGTTCCTGGCTAGAGACGTTCCTAGAATAAGTAATGTAAGAGCGACGACAATAGCGTATTAGTTAATGATGCGGTATCTCTTTTCGGATAATCCCACGCCGGCTACACAAGCGTTTGTTTGTGCAAAAAATCATACATGTAGTTACCTACACGTAATTAGCATTTGTCAAAACAATGCAAGGTCGTCGACAAAAGACAACGAAATAAAAAATCAGAAGCAACGCCAAAACAAACGACGATTCTAAGAACTTAAGCGGTAATTCAAACAATATATCTAGTGTAAAAGCTAAACGTGGTGGAGCCTGATACAAATCAATCAATGCACCCTAAATACCGATAGTTATTAATGAAGACGTCATTGTAACACATTTGCAATAAGCGAGCCTGATTCGATTGGTTGCAGCTGCCAACTCGCAATTGCACGTCACATACTCTGCGGAATATTAACCCGCAGAGTGACCCCATAAGCGTGGCGGCTGATGGTTCCATTGTTATTGCTTTGCCACTGAACAATAACAATCGCTTCCAATAACAGTTTATACATCAGTCTACAGTGTTATTTTATCAGTGTTCTATATAAATCATTAATCAAAATTATATTGATAGTTTTTAAACTTCTTTCATCAATAGTTGATGCATCAATTTCCGTAATATTTGACTTAATAAAACTGTATGTACATTTGTCTTCACTTCTGTGTTAAATTGATGATTTATCCTTCTTACCTTAGACTTTATAATTATCAACAATTAATCTTCACGTTTTCACAAACGATCATCGTTACGGCACATAAAGTGTAATGTTCTTTACGTTATCCTCAATTTCACATCCGTCAGTCACCAAGTGTGCCAACAAACGGTTGGCCCCAACATCTAACTGTCCCACTGGTGCCAAGATGAGAACCAACTCATGAGAACACCACCGCCCCACATACCCACATACGATACAGTTTCTAAAGAAACCGAGACTCCACCACAGAGCCTTATTTTGGTTAATTATTGTAATAACGTTCTTCATTTATCACGGAAATTAGAGATTTCCATTAAGATTTTAGATTGCTTTTTTATTCAGAATTTTAGAACGTCTAATATTGCACTTTATTCCATTAGGCTTATATTCGGTATAGTCAAACCCAACTTAGAATTTTAAAGTAATATTTATTACTAGGTACCCTGACATTCCTCTTCGAGTTCTCGAATCTTAGATATTGCCTTTAAATGAATTGGTCTTCCTGTTCCATCTGATCATTTAATTAATCAACGCCTATTATAAATTGACCTCGCAAACGAGTCAATTGGACAAAAATCATGAGGCAATGGAAATTTTTGATGTGATGATTGATGATATTGAATAGTTCAAGTTTCATTGGTCTTTGAGAATATCGTCAGAACTGAATTGAGGTAATTAGTCATCAATGTAAGGACTTTTAGATATGGTTTTACTGACTTTAAAACTTATTCCGAAATTATAAAGCTTGAATTAGAAATACTCATTCAATTTTTTTGTGTAGATTTAATATGTAAATTCACGGGCAGATAAAATAAAAAGAAAACGGACAGAACTGAAGTAAAAAGTAGTTATTTTTAGGTATAATCAAGTAAGTATACCAACACCATTCTATAAGCATGACATAGCAACATACGATACCTCCGACGATAAAAGGTTTGCGAAACAAGCTAACCCAAAAAAAAAACCTTTCCAAAATGATAGTTCTAGTACAAGCTGTAATATACGAGTTACCAATCAAGCAGGTGCGACTGGATGCCGGTTTGTTGAAGCTAAATCAAACAAAAAGCCTACAAAAAAGCGAATCGTTATGTTATTTAACAACCTCCACGCCCCATATTTGTAACACTTGTTTCCACTGGACTGAATAAATAAGAAGGGGTAACAGATGTATTTATAGTAAAAGTACAAATAACTCATGGTCATTCCATTAAATATCCAGATGTCCTTATATATTTATCAGATAAAAATTTAAATCATTTTAACAAAAATACACAAATGTTAATGTAGCATGTTGCAATGTAGATCCAGGTACTAAGGCAATATTATGTTGAAAATATATGTAAAGTACGTATAACAACATATAATGATGAAAGGATATGATAGCTTATGGACGTTTAAGCCAAATTTTACCACATCATGATATTGTTTCATCTGTGACAACTGTTAGCGAATACTTCATTGACGATGATGCGGTGAAAGCAAACAAAAAACCCATAAATTTCTAATTCAGGAAACAGCTGCATTGAAAATGCGCCGATAAATATTCCGATGGTCACAAAACAACAAACAATAAGTTTCATGAATAATTAAAATTATACACAGAATGTCTCGTTGTGTATTCCATGTGCAATAACACGGCAGCTTTAGCCCAATGACATACGAAAACAAAAGACAAGCATGAAGGTCTGTGGAATATTTCAAGATTGGAACAAGATAATTGTAGATGTACAACCTTAACCGTGGACACGGATAAGAATGTCGAAACCGGCTGTGCAACGCTAAACAAACAGAAGCGGCTTTCCATTGATGAATACAAAAGCAACTAATTGAAACACTATAAAAAGATAGCCGTGGCCACGGAGATCGAGTTCCGAGGTTCACGTACTAACGGCATGTATTATGGCAGCTCGTAAAGGAACTGACGACAAGGGCGCTGTAAACTTGGGGGTAAGATGTGGAAAAACGCAAACAAACGATCCCGTTGTAGCTTTACGTGGTAATTTATCTAATACAGCAAATCCTTGCAAATTAATTAACACAGGTTACATAATAACTAGTACATAGAGCCATGATACTAATCATATTATCGTTTCATCCGATTAAAGAAACGCGCGCGGGCTGTCGCTGCTCACACTTTCACTAATTATTGGCTTAGGGCCGACGTGTTATGTAATAAGTAACGATGTAAACAGGCTAGCCGAATACAATACATTGCATATTGGTAACTAGTGGTGCAATATAATAATAATGCAAACTAAAATAGAGCAACAAATTACACATTCGAAATTTTGGCAAGAGAAAATCAACTCAACTCGATAACCAACCAACAGAGGCAGACTGCTTGGCTACAACACCTTGGCCGGTAGCAGATTTTCGGACAGCGGATACTGTTCCTCTGAAATATTGGCAATCGCGCACGACTTTTTTATTCAAGACCATAAGCCAAAGCCATGCCAAATTCCACGAATAATTATGAGATGCCAATGACTACTTTATTGCTTGTATGTAAGTGTCCTATTGTCACGCACGTGATAAATCACATATCATCTGTTGCCGGGACTTTCCTAATTATAGAGCAGTCACCGCAGAAACGTGCTGACTAACAAACTCGTCGAAAATAGTAGATTCTCGAATATTTTTGTCAGTGAAGTCGTCAGTTTACAAAATTACATTAATATTTTCTATTTTATTTTTTCTTGGATGTGGTCATGATGTGTTTCGAGCGTAAAATCCCAGTCAGTCAGTAAGGGGCTCTTCGAGACGGGCGCAAAAAGAGCTCTCCTCCAAAGCCGACAACGCCCTGGCGACTCCTCAGTGCAAGTGTACATAGACGACGGTGATTACATACCATCGGGTGGCCCATCTGCTGAATTACATATAAAAAGAGGCCGTCAAGATGGTATTACAAAACTAGGGAGAAATGTCATATTTTCTGTCTTCATTATTACTTTCTCGTGATATGGATTGTCTTGAGTGACCCAAATATGGGTTGATTGGAAAGGCCGCTTGCGAATTCGAAAGTGTCGACTGATATTCTTTTGAATATGTTTAGCTCTTAACGTGCAATCGTTTTAAGAATAAGAAAAAAGAGAAATGAGAGACATTTCGTTTTTAGCCTTTTACGTGTAGTAAATGTTGAAATCTGCGTATATGCATGAAGAGAGTGATGAATGTAGACGAAGCGCGTCAGGTTTGCAAGGACAGAGATATTTGGCACTCGATGCTTCTGCCTACCCTGTTAGGGAGCTGGCGTGATGTTATGTTGTTATCATTATTAAAATGGCCGACCATCGTTAAAACGTAAAGTAATCCTCTTTTCTCTTCTTAATTTCTTCTACTATTGACAACTTCACGTCACTCATCAGAATTTCGTAGACTTTTGAATATCGCCTGTCAAAATATTTCCAAAAAATGTTTTCTATTTTATATGATTTGTAAATATTTTATTGGTTGTTCTATAGTGTTTTGGTTTTCTCATTGCCTAGAATGGTTGGCGTTGCAGTAAGTTGATATTTGTTGACTGACTATTTGCCGCAAACAACAGGCTCTTTAGCACTTCAAGCAACACAGACAAGACAACGGAGAGGTCTTTTGCCGTGATATACATAGCGTTTCTCCTCGGTGTAATACTAAACATTAAGACATTCATTTATGAATGCCAAATAGTTCAGCTTACCCTAACATTACTTAATAATAATGATGATAATGGATGATGAAAGGATGACAAAACAGATACACAATGCGAGCGTTGATGGATGTAGGCTCCGAGGGAGACCTGGACTGTCCTATCTCGACCAAATAGGTCGGATACTGGTTGACGGAGTAGTGAAGAGTCTGTGAAACCGGCGTGTATGCATGAAGAAAGTGATGAATGTAGACGAAGCGCGTCAAGTTTGCGAGGACAAAGATATTTGGCATTCGGTACTTTCTGCCTACCCCGTTAAGGGCCTGGCGTGATGTTCGTCGTTCGTCCAGCATTGATTCAGCAGACATAACTGGCCACTGCCGCTTATGAACATAATGTAAATTATTATTATTAATTTATTGCACTACGATTTATACACATTTATATATATTTATGCAAGATATTTGAAAAGGACACAAAACCGTAACTCCGGTACCCAGCATTGCACATACATTAAGACCCGGGGTTTTTACATAATACAAAAATAAGTATATTAATATTTAAATTGGTGATTAAGTTTTTATTATTGTTCTATATATCCAGGAAACTAATTCTGGCGCCAGTGAACACAATATGCAGCGTATGCAGGTAATATTAATTCAATCTTGTAACCAATTTGCCTGTAAGATAACTACAAGGCTACTTTTTTCACAGAAAACACATTTAAATCAAATAAGCGCGATAGATGGTGTTACGTTAGATCTAGATTAAATAGAACACATTTGTTTATTAGCGCCCTTAAGAGTAAGAAAGACTGTAAAAGCTCTAAGGAATCTTCGAGTAAATACTTACAAGTGCACTGAGGAAAGGTTCGTCTCGAGTTAGGGGACATCGCGGTTTGGTTCAGAAGGGTTTTTGTATTAATAAGACCTTATAAGGGTTTTTGTATTAAGAAAACCTTATAAGGGTTTGTGCATTAATAATTATACGAATTTAGACATTTGAAATTCAAGCGCTTGCTTGCTAAAAATAATTATTCATTTATAGTTTTTCTAGCAATTCAATTTTCGCGCGAGTTTTTATTCATTACTAGCCTTTGCCCGCGACTTCGTCCGCGTGGAACTTGACTTTGGGCAGCATTTGGAGTATTTCAAACTACATTGTAGCCTATATGTTGCAGAGGACTGATATCTATATAACAAAAAAGTTTCATCAAAATCCGTTCAGTAGTTTTTTCGTCGAAGTCGGACAACAGACAATTGTTTTTTATTTTTGTCTTATGTTACTTGTATGAAGAGCCCTAGGGGTAGTTTTCATTCAATGTACAGAATTGAATGAAAACAAAAAAAAATAAAACAGTAAAACAGTATATATATATTTATATATATATATAGATTATAAAAGTGAAATGTTTAATGATGTTTTTTTTTAAAACTCAATAGTCACGACCCTCCACACCCGGCCGCGGTACCGTCAGCACAACGCCTCAACCCCGGTTCCAGATCAAGGCCACAGGCGAGGAGGCCAAGAACTACAACTTCAGAGCTCTACGGCCACCTGGAAAGAAAACAACGTGAGATGTCAAGTAGACGACGAGAAACTGAAATTAGAAAGCGTTTTACGTTATATAAATTGTTTGGTCTCTTTTATTAAAACATGTAAATGATACTGACTGACGGAGGAGTCACGACTCTCCGAAACCGGCGTGCATGTATGAAGAGAGTTATGAATGTAGACGAAGCGCGTCAGGTTTGCAAGGACAGAGCAATTTGACACTCGGTGCTTTCTGCCTACCCCTTCAGGGACCTGGCGTGAAATTTTGTTGTTGTAAATAAAAGCTTTTTAAAAAAGTCAACTTTAATGTATTGTATATTCCATTCTCCTTCCAGCGTGATAGAATCTATAGGGCATTTGATCAAGAGCTGCCTCGGTGGAGGCGTGGTGGCCATCCACGAGGCCTTCAAGCAGTGCGGGCTCTGGTCCTCTCTGTTCATGACCATTGCTTTGGGCTTGCTCGTGACCTACTGCATGTTTGTGAGTATTTCCTGAACCTTTTACCCTTCTGACCTATTTAATCCAATCAATGGATTTTCTAATTTTGTTTGCTAGCAATTGACGACCATTCGTTTTATCTCTTGATATTGGTTTAACAGCTTCCTGGTTTACCTTAGGCTCTATCTTTGGCCCTATCTTAGGCTCTATCTTAAGCTCTATCTTAGGCTCTATCTTAGGCTCTATCTAGCTTGGGTCATTTTTATAGATATTTGTAAACATCACACAAAAGTTTTGTTATGAATTGGAATGGAAGACAGAATCACGGACTAAGCTGTTACGTTGCCGTTGTGCACAAGGGCCAGTCAGAAGTCCACATATTATCCGAATCTGTCCAGATGCTGGCGAGGTCGGCGCAGAAGATGTACGGCCGGATTCAGGTGCCGGCGATGTCTTATCCGGACCTAGCTGAAGCCACTCTGGTCACGGGCCCCTTTGAGAACTTAAAGCAATACAGTAAATGCTTCAGGTACATATTTTAATGGTTTATGGTTTAAAATCCTGACATGGGGCTCTTAAAGAAAGGCGCAAAAAGAGGAGCGACTCCTCGGATGTTGCAAGTGTCCATAAGTGACGATGACCACTTACCATCAGGTGGGCCGTTTCTGGGGTGAATTATAAAAAAACCTACACATAATTTGGATTAGCCAAGATATAATTGATCTATTAAGATCAAAAAGCAAATGTCAAACAATATACAGACCACCTAGGTACTCTATAGATCATAGATTATTTGGAAATACTTTGAAATTATACCCCAACATCGAAATCTGTTTCAGCAAAAATGTAAAGTCACTAGGGTAGAACAGAAATCCATGCTATTATTATCAATGGGAATGTGTTTGTTTGTTTGTCCATGTTTCATGTCAAAACGGAGCAAAGGATCGATGTGATCTAGCTATTCTGTAAATCCTTGAAAAGTACTTGAACAAATGAACTGTTTCTCCGTATCCGTCTTTTTGTCTCTAACTATAACAACGTAGAAGTGTTCAAAAGCAATGTTTTCTCTCACAGCGCGGAATGACTTTCAGGTACGCAGTCGACTTCACGATATCAGCGGACCTGTTCGGCTCGTGCTGCGTATACCAAGTTATGATCTCGCGCACCATGAAACAGCTGATCGAGAACATTGAGGACGTCACCTCTAACCAGGGCACTCCAATCAGGCTGTACATCGCGACGCTCCTCATACCCTGCATCCTCATATGCATGATCACCAGTCTAAAGTACTTGGCTCCGTTCTCGCTGCTTGCTGATTTTTTTATTTGTAAGTGAAGTGCCTAATAGTTGAGATTGCACGCCTTTTTGCGTCCCACTGCTGGTCTTGGTGCATACTCCACCACGCTTGGCTATTGCGGATTGGGCAGTAGCCAGTCTGCCGGTTGCTTTTAAATCGCTTCTAAGTCCTCCGACGAGGAGATTTGAGGATTGTTACATACTTATCTAATGCTCCCCCCGTAGCAAAGAAACGCTAGTGAAAATTTGCGATCACCCATCCAAAGGCGTTAAATCCAGGTTATCAAGTTTATTTTACTTTCCAACTATCCGTAAATACGATAGTAAATACTATTATGATACTGTATATGTTTACAAGATGAAGATACACTCGTCGTTAATACACGTATTCGGTCACCAACAGTGACGGTTGCCGGATCCACGGTATACTACGCTGTCATGTACTCAGAACAATCCTTGGAGGATATGCCCGTCTTCAAAACTATACCCGGTCTGTTTGAGTTTGTTGGCGTGTGTGTGTTCAGTATGGAAGGTGTTGGCGCGACGCTAGCTATAGAGAACACAATGGAGGAACCGAAGAAGATTGGAACAGTGCTAGCTGGAGGTGAGAAGCTGGTTACAATATCGTGCATTCTGCTCTGTAACGATGTTACGCAGATAAAACCGAGTCCTAATATCTCTATCGTTACAAACCTGACGTGCTTCTTCTACTTTCCTTAATCTCTTCATAAATACGGGCCGGTTTCGGAGTCTAGTTACGTTAAAGACTTTGATTTTTTATTGTTTTTTAGGACGATTGATGTTTTTCATTCATTCTTACATTTCATTCATTCATTCTTACTTTCATTCATTCTTCTTTATGCGTTAAATCGTCCATTCATTGCCCACGTATCCATCTGCTCCATCACTCCTCTATTCTTCACTCACTCTTCTACTCTTCTTCTCCAGAATTTAGTGAGTAGATATTTAAAAAAGATTCGCATTTGTGTACTGCTCATTATTTTAAAATAACATTGAAGTCTGTAACGATAGAGATATTTGGCGCTCGGTGCTCTATGCCTACCACATTGGGAATCTGGCGCGATGATATAATAATAACAATAGTTTCTGATCACTACATCTATACTAATAATATAAAGCTGAAGAGTTTATTTGATTGTTTGAACACGCTAATCTCAGAAAATATTGGTCCGATTTGAAAAATTCTTTCAGTGTTAGATAGCTCATTTATCGAGTAAGGCTTTAGGCTATATAACATCACGCTAAGATGAATAGGAGAAGAGCAGCAATAAAAAATAATTTATATGGCAGAA
>DWUN01002943.1:0-12853 GCA_018249975.1 Passova gellias
GCCCAACCCGGGATTTGAACCCAGGACCTCCCGATCGGCAGTCGCGCTAGCAACCGCACGACCAACGAGGCAGTCAATTTTTATGATGACAAGTAAAATAAATCCCGTCCATTATAATATAGTCAAAATCTATCAATAAACTTGCTATAATTTCCTGTTTTCGTACAGTACAATAAACGCGGACTGTATCTATTATTGGATTTCTTTACACATTGAGCTTCATGGCAATAGTGGACGGCGTTAGTTTGGAAGTTGTCACAGAACTTTAAAATTTTAGCGTTATTTCAAACAATCCTAGTGTTGGATACATCCATAACACAATTGTGTAAAAACAACTTTGTAAAGTCAGATTTTATTTTAAGCCTCAATCTCGAGTGGACCAACGCTGTTTTAAGACTAATATTTTTTTATTATTACATCGTAACTTCTTTACAGGTAACGTTTATATCCGAATTGATGACACGACCGTCTTCAGAATCGGTCATTGGCTGGACGCTCGTATTGTCATCCGCCGCACCGATCGTTGGGGTCATTGCCCTGTATCTCATTTTCAAATTCAGAGTAAGGGTATGTATAGGGCACATTTATAAAATACCATTCGTATTTAAATGTAACTCATGCTTGATATGTAAACGCATTGTCCGTTCGTTACAGAATATCGTGGGAGACGAAAAATAAACATGCAACTATTTATTTATTTGTAAAATAAATTAGAATTATGTATTTATTGTTATTTTTAATTTCATCTATACCTATTTGTATTTTTATTTGTAGTCAACACTGGTATAAAAACGTGAATGAACGAATCTTTTAAGATTACCTTACGACTTGCGTGTGGGTATATTATAATTATCTTACGACATTTTTATGAACCAAAAGCACAACGAAAATATACAGACCGAGATCAAAGGGGGCTGTGGAAACCATCAAATAAAAATATATATATTTAGAATGACACCATATTTTATTCACAAAATTTTCATAACACCAATTTGTTACCAAAATAAAGGATTATTTATGATTAGTCATACACACACATATCCACAATAACAACTTAGTAAATTGTTTATAATAGACAATGTCATAGCAATATATATGGCTCTATATCACCGCGCATTGTCTATTACAACCAATGGGAGTATTTTTATATAATACCTCAAATCGAAACAAAAAAAAAACGTTACACCACCTCATCGGGGGAAAAACACTCCATTTTAATACAGCCTTGGATCTTAAATACTAAAATTAGCTAACTTAAAATATCGAACCTCTCATATAAAAATAATAATAAAGTTATAAGCATACGTTAAAACCTAAGTAGATAGACCGCCGAAGTGTTTCTTTGTTACCGTCATCCGTAATACTTTTAATTATTAATATTACATATTGAATGGTATTGCACAATAATTTTAATCGATTTTATAACTATTATTTTCGTATAATTTACAATTCACTTGGTAACGTTATTACTATTATTTGTATTCGGGAAACACTTAACAAATTCATCGCAATGAAACGTATCCAATTGGGACCGAAAGTCAATTTTAGAAGCATACATACTACAAGGTGTTTGCGGGAGACACGCTGTGCCGATTGCCCGGCCAACAATAGGGAACAGACCGAAGGTTCACTCTGTTGTAAAACCTTCACAAGACAGCCTCATTCGCATTTTGATGTTCATTCGTTTGTTAAACCTCTAAATCAATTATTATTTTATATAAAACACTTGATTATCATGTCGATACAAAATGTATGCATTGTGTGAACAACTAGGTACATTACTACAGTTGCAGTATTGTCATGGTGTAGTCAAGACATATATTATCGACTGCAGCAATTAACATAGTCAGTACTACATTTTGGCCAATTTTGTTTTATTGCATTAGAAGTCTCAGAATATCCATATCTTTGACCTTACAAAGTATTAAGTTTCAAAAAGGACATTTTCGATGTTTTTCACTTGGAAATAAATCGGATGTTTTCATGGCGCTCGATTAACAATGTGGGTAGATACGTTTATTTAGCCGTACTGAAAGAAGACACTTTTTCACTTCCGACTTTGTTAATTACTACAGTCGATATGTAACAAACATAAACTTAACTCTAAATCCTGCCTTAATCCTGTCTAGTCAACAGTATTTAATATTGATAATGATACTGACTTAATGTTTACTGTAAAAATATATCTTCACCGATGTTATGCTGTGGTATATGGTGCATGGTGATACCATAACGTGAGGGGTGTCTAAACACGGTGGGCGATAACATTTTACTATGTTTATTATAGACTTTGTAGTAAATAAAACAGTTCGGATTGGGTTTTCAAATAGCGATATTATGAATTTCTCCAGCATCGTGCGCTCCGGTGACGCTATCTACGTCCGAGTGGGCGACCACGACTTGACGCGGAAGTACGGCTCCCCCGGGGCGCAGACCCTCCGCGTCGCCACCACCTACATCCACCACAACCACAACAGCCAGACCCTCGACAACGACATCGCGCTGCTCAAGTTGCACGGCAAGGCCGAGCTCAAAGAAGGTTGGTTGTTCGTAGTTCGGAATAAGAAAATCCAGACGTTTCATAACAAAAATGTCATGAACGATTTATTAGCGTAAATACCTGTTGTTTATAAATATTATTAAGTATTAAATATTGTTTATTAAATATTAATTTCATAAGACAGGCTCCTAATTATCCAATTTGTACTCGGCCGTGTGTGATCGTCCTAATATCACTTTTAATACATTTTCATAATAATTGCAGGTGTGTGTTTGGTGTGTCTGCCTGCACGAGGCGTGAGCCACGCGGCCGGCAAGCGCTGCACCGTCACCGGCTACGGGTACATGGGAGAAAGTGAGTGTATTCATAGAACATAGGATACACTTACGAGTAGAAGTAATAACTTACTTTTAGCCGACAACGGGAAATCCCCAATATAACGTTATAAAGAACAACAACAACAACAACAACAACAACACAACATCACGAAAGGTCCCTAAAAGGATAGGCAGGGCGCACCGAGTGCCAAGCATCTTTGTCCTCACTTACAAACCTGACGTGCTTCGTCTACATTCATTATTATAAAGATATTTATATAAAGATACAATGGTGATGTTCTTCCAGCTGGTCCCATTCCGCTACGTGTGCGCGAGGCAGAGCTGCCCATCGTGAGCGACGCCGAGTGCATCCGCAAGGTCAATGCGGTCACGGAGAAAATTTTCATTCTACCCGCCAGTTCGTTCTGCGCCGGCGGGGAGGAAGGGAACGACGCTTGTCAGGTGAAAATCTTAATCCAGATTATAAAATAAAATTATAAATTTAAAGTCTCCAACTTTTTCGAAAAAATACTCATTAGTACATCTCCCAGAGGACATGTACATAATCTGTAGTAAGGCTGTGCTCACGTGCAAGTATTTTACACGGCTTATCTTTTTAGGGTGACGGAGGAGGTCCCCTGGTATGCCAAGACGACGGTTTCTACGAGCTGGTGGGGCTAGTGTCGTGGGGCTTCGGCTGCGGGCGAAAAGACGTCCCAGGAGTGTACGTTAAGGTGTCTTCCTTCATCGGCTGGATCAACCAAATCATATCCGTCAACAATCTATAGGGCCGATAGCTACTAGCAAAGTTATTTTGCATAAAGAATGATACCGGCCAGAGAATACAACTACATAATTTTCAAAACCCTTTCTCTTGGTTACTATACCTTTGCTTCTAAAATGTATTTCATTGGACCATTGACAACATTAAACCATCGTTTCAATATATCAATAGATAAATAATACATCACGACCAATTACGATCCCCTTGTCATGGATGTTGTTAAAACACGACAGCATACAAACTTATAGAACTGTTTAAAATGTGGAACATTTAAATATAAGTCTGGCCGGTAAGAACACACTTGACTGACTATTGTGTGCACGTCCAGTTATCGATGTTGAGTTGCCAGATGAAAAAAAATTTACTCTTAGTATTATTTTAATAATCTTATTAATACCGTCATCAGTCGAATATAACTATAAGTTTTGATATTTTTGCATACTTTTATAATAACTTATTGTGTTCATTATTTTTTTTTTGGAAATAGTTAATATTTAATGTCAATAAGAATAAAAAAATGACTAATTTTTTTAAATATTAATGTCTCTCCAGGTTAGCAGTATCTTTTTAAATCGCAATGATTCTAGATTTCAACTTGATTTTATTTTAAGATGAAAATGTAAATAATTGTCTGCTTTTACTTTAGAAATAAGTTATTTATTTTAGTTTAAAATAGTAATTATTTTATTGATGGCATTTAAGTTAGCTCCCACCACTAGTGTCAATATGTAACTTTGTGTTTTCACCTTAACTTATGGAATAGCGAATAATGGAAAGTATAAATCAAAAAAAAGAATGAATACTTTTAAACTAAATGATGTTTCTCGAAATACTCAAATTATTTTCTGAATGCAATACAATAATTGGGCAGGCACTTAATGCCTCCCATTTCTAATTTTATAACAATTTTAAACAATTAGGTCTATTAATTATAATTTTTATTGAGCGGCACTTATGTATTTTTTCCATTTAAATTTTTAGGAATGTATATTTATTTTCATCTAAAATTTTCCAAAGTTTATGGACAATATTTAATATCAATAAGGAATATACTGCACAGTAGTCGTTTTCCACAATTGAAACCTACCTACGTCTACACACAATCTATTACCCTTTATCTTTTTAGGTGTTTATTTAAGAAGTATTTTCAACCCGAAACAGATCCATTAAATTCGACGTTAAAACACAGCTAACAAAACACGGAGTTATTTTTGCAAATATTCTAATGTAATAGGCGTTTAGTAGACTTGAATCCTAAATAAGATAGGAATCTTTAAAAAAATTAAAACAAATTAGTTACATTCGCTCATTTAGTGTAAGTATGAAAACCAAACAATTACTATTATTTATATTATGTACATCTATATAATAACGTGGTATAAAGAAATACATTGTTAGTATTATAAGTTGTGACTATTCTGGAAATAATATCAACGCTATGCTTTGAATATTCCTCGGACCATAGAATGGAAATAAATCGAAAAATATTGTTAAGTTTTCTTTTAAAATCGTGTAAATAGACTTAGAAGTAGCTGGCTGTTGGGTTTTTAATATTATTTAAAGTTCAGATACGAAACCCATTAAAGACCCATTTTTTATGCTTGAATTAAGAACTATTGTTGATGACGATCTCCAGTAATTATCTATCTATGTATCGACCACAGACAGGAAACACATGATTTCTATACAACAAAATCAAACAGTCCGCTCCCTAAATATGTATTTTTATATAAATTATACGTTTATCTGTTAGCTAATAAATGAGAATAATATTTGATTTTGCTTATTTTACTGTTCTGCCTGTAAGCTGTTTTTTTGAAAACTAAACCTTAACCTTTCCTCTTAATATTACGCATAGGTACACCAGAACTTCAGTGTTTCAGCGAGCTCCTTAAAAGACTACCGATCATCATTATGCAACAATTGTTAAACACTAATTGCTTAAACATAGACCTTGGCGTTAGCCACATATCCGATATTTCCTAAGTCCCAGTCCTGTACAGCCGGTCGATAGGATAGGTTCACGGTCTCCCGCTCCTATTTCGGGGACCACTTCTTTCTTATTATGAAAATTTTCTTTTCTTAATTTATTTTAATTCCTACTTATTACCATGTATTAAAATATCTGACAATTTTTTTCTTTCTTGCAATACGTCATTTGACAGATATTTTAGTCAGACATTTCATCATTCATTCCGTCGGGAGGGCAATAAAACAAAATCGGTTACAAAAAAAAAACCTCTTGCTTATACACAACTCGGTATATCACATCAATGCAATATTTACACGTCGTTATATACTTAAAACTAGGTACTAATTAACTAATGTAACAAACATAAAGAATAACAAAAGAATAATCACTTCGATCAACGTCGACCGAACCAACTGGAAGATCGTGACGTCATCTGCAACTCGCGCAGGCATCGACAGCAAAGGAACTATGAATGCAGTTGCCTTTTAATAATCAATCACTACTCCGCCAATGTAGTTCGGGCGGCCGCTCATATACAAATAATTTTGATGAATCGATGCCGCGAAGGCTACCGAGGTCGCCGCGGTGAGGGGGCGAGCGGGAGGAGAGCGCTCCAGGGGGCTCGGCCGGCTTGCAATATACACATCGCTCGGTCAACATCAATATGACGTAAGTTCAATGTCAAAATTGACATTTCGGTAACACCGGTGGTGGACGAGTGCCGGGCGCAATTTTTTTTTTATAAACAACGTAACATCACGCCTGTAATCACCGAAAGTGTAGGCAGAGGAGTGTAGTACACCCCCACATTTCACCGATTACGTTTAAGTGCCACAAGATTTAAACGAAATATTGATATGAATATTTACCTTTTCAAAATTGCCATAAACGAAGTTACGTCGTTATCGTTTTGGCTGAGCGGTGTGTCAGTGTATGCTATGTCTTAATCATACTGTTCACATTACAATTTCAATTCGTATTAGGTCACTCACTACAATAGAAAATCACCATAACGAATATCTTTATACATATAAATTCCAATCCTACAAGGATTGCGAACCAGTCATGACTTACTACAAAAAGTGTTTTTCTTACGTTCTCCCTGTAATACCTAACCCCAGCTACTCGGCCAAGCCGGTCGCGGAGGCTCGCTCTAGAGACGCCAACTGGAGACCTCTAGCGTACACTCGTGCACTCGCGTTATGCACGTAGCCGACACGCCCAGCTACAAGATGGATGCGATTGAAGTATGTACGTGGCAAAAATTCGCGCCCAGGTTACAGGGCCCAGGGGAATCTTGGAAAATATAGCCGAGATCATAATCATTTATTGACAGATAAGACTAGTTATGGAAGTATTGTGAATAGCAAGGCAGGATTCGATGGTAGGTCGTCGACGATTTTGCATCGATACTGACGCGATGCAGTATCGATATAGACGCGATGCAGTATCGATATAGACGCGATGCAGTATCGATATAGACGCGATGCAGTATCGATATAACCGTTTTACCCGCTATCGCCCAAATCAGTCGCGCGTTGGTAGCGATACTATGAGATTACATCGCAATAGTATCGTTATTGAATCGCTTCTGTCACGCGTTACAAACGCGACAAACCGCCAACAATTGTGATGCAGTGAGTCGCTGTGAGCGGCTATCCTTACAACACACTACTCATATTTGAGCTTGCACGCACAGACCTTCGCTCATCTGTGCCGCCTAGTCCTGATTAGTGTGAAACTGTGACGAATACTAATGGCCCTCGGCGGGAATTGCACTTGTCATAATATTTACTTTCATAAAAAACGCAGTCGGAGACATCCTAACATATGTTTCAATGCACTTTACAAAATTGATCCTAATGTTAACTTCAAACCAAAAAAACTATGTTTTCTTTATAAAAATAATCTTAAAGTTGGCATAAGTGTAATACACAGTCATATATTAAGAATAGAAAATAACATATAAATGTTGTATCATAATAACATACTAATAATAATGGCTGAGACAATAAGACATACAGCTGTTCAATTTCCGGTTAGGTTAGCTTAGTGTTATGGTATGTAGCTAATAGATAGACAAATAGACATACATATTTATATACAATACAATGGTTATGTGGACAATTTTATTGCATTCAAACACGTAGAACATAAGAAATCAAACAAATAACTGTTGCGAATGCGAATAAAACCAATGTCCTTGAGTAGGGCAACGGGATTCTAACTACATCCAAGTCAGAATAGACAGATCCTAGGCAAACTACATCGTACACATCAGATGCAAACCCATTGGACAATAATATGAAATTAAACAAAACAAAAAGCATTACAGACGATATACGCTATGTGCAAAGTTTCCATACATTCATTCATTGGTATAAAACACATTCAAATCTGCCTCCCTTAAAACTAACATTTTGGTTTCGATTATCTCAAATTATGAGCGACTACAAATCAGTAACCAATAGAAATGCAACAAAAACTATTGTCAACTACTACTTGGCGGTAGCCACTTGGTACTCAGTAGCTACTACTTGTTTAGAAGACTATTAAACCCTCCAAACCAATATAAAGAGTATTCGAAGACAGCTGCAAACATAGAATCCACTGCAACAATGGACATAACACACGACACATCCAGAACGATCGAATACAAAATGAAGCTGTACAAACCATTTCAAAGTCCACACTTTATCGGCACGAGTATCACTTGTCTCCACACAGAACAAAACAGTTTTACATTAGTAGCAAACGTTTAAATGTCTTCACTTCACACACATCACTCTAAATCCATAGCCAGCGATCCTTTGAGCATATAATCGTCCAGTTCCCTGTCCAAGGCCACCTGGGACATGGCCATGTACTCGTCGAGCTGGGCGTCCAGCTCCTCCTTGGTCGGCAGGGTTTTGACGGACTGCTTGGGATTCAATTTTTGCTGATTGTTGTTCAGTTGGAGACGGTATTGTTGGGAGCGGGTTGCAACTGGAGAAACAATATATGAACTTGATTTAATTACCTTGAGTTTTTATATATTATAATACATATAATGGTCTTTAAGATACATAAATTTGTTTATTGACTGCAATAGTATTAATAACCTAGTTACAGTAGTAGTACTAGTAGTTTACATTACTTTCTCAGTGTTGACATAGACTTTGTAAGGGTTTAGCAACCTTTCTATGTATATTGGAATGTAATAATTTGTTTTTCTAACAATTAAAACAGTTACAATTTAAAATATCGAAATTGGAATGGAGCTGTTATTATAGAGTATTCTTTGTGTTAAATGTTTCAAATATCAATAAAGGAATCATATCTATAGGGGATATGCGTAATGAGTAAAATTAATGGGGATTTGTTTCTATAGAAAAATATCACAAAAATAAATGACCCTACCTCTACCCCTCCCGCGGCCGCGCGCTCCGCCCCGGGCCCGCGTACCGCGCTGCTGCCCCGTCTGCTGCCCCGCCTGCCGCCGCCCCCCTTGCTGCCATCCTACAGTTCTGCGAACGAGTTCCCAATACCATCTCTCTACAGTTTCCATTGCAAATGTGAAAACACTTGCAATATTGTTATTATTTGTCCAGACTGAATAAACACTTTCTAGGTAAGCGCTCCACATCTGAACTGCTGCTTAGCAACTTCTACCTCTATGTTAAACCAAGGAGAGTGAAAACAACATTTTGTGACAAGGCACAGAAAGCAATCAGCACAAAATATTTCACATACCATAGTCCAGTGTTGAACATTGCAATATTTGACCTTTCACTTGTGTTACTAGATCATAGTTTTGAAAAGGATATTACCATTAGTGACATTATTGTAAGATTTGGGGGTAGACGGAAAAAATAGTACAAGCCCACAATAATTAATAATTTAAATATTATAGGAACCAAATTTTATTGCATAAAAGCATAATTAATTCCCCTGAAGAATTACCATAATTATTTATCCTACTGATTTAAGTAATGCGATGATCACATATGTATAGGAGGCACAGATGTGACAATTTACCTGAGCCTACCCCTGAGCTGACTGATGCGGCCACCGCGGCGCACCACACCGCCGCGGCTGTGCCAGGATGCCCGAGACAGGTTGCTGACTGAACTCGACCGGCTATGAAATGAAACACCAAAATCTTACATAATGTATAAAAGTAAATAGAAATAATTATTGTAATATGTATAATTATAAAAAAATTTACCCTTTATATTTTGGATGAGAAAGTTGGCAATGAAATGGTTCGTGGGGGGATATGTGGCTAACGAGAGAATACATTCTTCTTGGAAGTGTATGCTAGGTGTCAATGGAAAACGAGAATAAGCTTTTCAACTGTAAAATCCATTTTACTTACAGATAATAATCCCATACTATAATGTGTTGTCACTCATGCAAATTAAGTGGGGGTAATTAGTAACTTGTAATTGTTAACACTTTTGAAGGGAAGGTTAATAGCAGTAATCGAATATATTTCTCTGACCTCAAGTTACCATTAGACTGTCTCCAGGGGATCCTGTTCCGGAACTGATTCATGTTACCGAAGCTGTTGGATCGCTGCAAGCCCGGCAGGTTGCCGTCGCTACCGAACCGTCTCAGGCCCGGCATTCCGAGCCGCTGTTTTACTGACTGTTGCTGAAATTAAAGATTTAGATGAAATGTATTATATTTAATAAATTCCATAGTGATAATTAGCATATTAAGCTTTACAGAAAGAAACTGACGTTAAATAGATAGAATGTAAGTACCGATTCAATAAAGCATTTATTATTATAATCAATATAATTCATTAAATTGAATAATTATTAGTGTAAAAACCAATCATAATAGGTATGCAAAGACAATACACATCTATGTAACCGAACAGCCTCAATAATATTTTCATAAATGACGCCTTTATGTGAGATAAGCAACATATGATTGCTATGCTCCCCCATTATGTCGATATTGTGTGTTGGCAACGTAAACAATGATATCAACCTAAATAGTTAATCTAATCTAATTTTAGCCAAATAATTGCTTAGTTTAAAAGTTCAAAACATTAAGAAAAAGTAGGTATTCGTAAAATTTGTATTTTGTACTTACGCGCAAGGTCTCTTGCATTCGTAGTGTCATTTGATTGGGCACAAACCATCCGAATTTAGGTTTCTGGTTGTTCCCGAAGCCGCCGCGCCGACGGCCTCTCGTAGAGCGTCTGAGATATTCCGCGGCCATCAGCGTAAACCGTTCGCTCAGACTCATAGTGGTACATTGCAAACCATGCACTTTTTCAATCGCCATTTCGCCGGGTATCATTCTCTTCACACTTTATTTCTATATTCGCACAAATATTTATGTTTATTTGTTAAATATTATTTTTGATGACACACGCTTTATAATAATTTTTACACTAAGAAGTTTTACGAATTTCACAACCCAATACCGTCATACACCACAGAAGGGTCCATGAAAATACGAATGACGCTTCGCGCTCGCGCGGAACTTGACTTGACTCTCTTTTTTTTTATTTTGGTAAGTCAAAGATAAAGTAAAACATACCCTGTTAATAAACTTATGATTTATTTTTATTTACAATATTAGTTGATAAAAATATTTATTATCAAAACGTTTTAGACATTTAAGTTTGTTGGTTTTTAATAGCAATGGTCATCTCTTAATCCTGTCTACTGTCAATGTCAGTAGTGTCAACTATGAATTTGACAACTGACAGTGTCGTAGTGTTATGAAGTGATGATCAGCTATCCGGTAAGTTTGTACTTGGGTAACGTAATGATTTCATCATATTTTAAGGAAACCTGAACTAAAAGTCTCTTTTTAGAGGCAGCAGTTAACTAGGTTCACGCCCGTGAGCACATTCCAGTGTCTGTTCAATATTCCATGGTGAATAATTTGTGTTTGGGACGTAGTTAAGGACTCACTTCGCGATGCTCGCGTGCCATATAAATAGGGTTGATTTGGGCGGGAGGTTCATTCCAATCCAATCAACGATGTCTGAGGTTGCTAACGGTTCCCCAGTTGAAGAAGATTGCTTGTTCGATATGGACGCATGCTACGAAACATTCGACAAAGATGGGTATGTTTTCAAACTTGTCCTGAAAAATTATATAAAAACGAATGAAATTGATCCCATTCAAAATTAATTATGTTATTTTATAGATTTAAACATAATAATTATCTAAAAAAAAAATCAATCGTTTACAATGTATGGAAGATGAAAAATTTAATTTTAATAACTAAATTCTTTACTTAACGTTTTCTTTGTAATTATTGAATATGTATTATATTTCCCTTTTGTTTATTATTAAACATTTAGGCTTTAATTTCATTATATTATTATCAATTAAATTAATCTCCTTAATGCATTCTTAAGTCATCAAATTAAATTTAAAAACTGATAAAAAGTGTAATTTCGCTTTTAATTATCTTGAAAGTTCATTTAACAGTTTAAGTTTAAATTTAAGGAATTCAAATGAAGATGTAGCGTGGCAGATGTGTAAGGATCGAAGTATTTGGAACTCAGAGCTCTGTCTACCTTATTGGGGAACTAGTGTGATGGTATAATACTAATCTTATCCTTTAAACAAGCAATAATCTAATATATAAAATTCTCGGGTTACAGTGTTTGTAAAAAAACTCCTGTGAAACGGCTTGACCGATTCTTATGAAATTTTGTGTGTATATTCAGTAGGTCTGAGAATAGGATGTAAACTATCATACACCTAAGGGATTGTTCATCCCAAACATAATTTTTTTGGTTTTTGAACTATGTTTTTTATTTTAATTTTTTTATGATGTAGCATTGAAAAATACATACAACTCTAAATTTTCACCTCTCTACCATCAACCCCTATTTTTTAATAGCGATATTAGTACTTTAATATTTTTGTTTTTTTTTTAAATATAAAGGTATCCTAGAAAATTAAAATGCTGCCCAAAGTCTCTATTCCACGCGTACGAAATCGCGGACATAGCTAGTCGTATATTATGAAATAATAATCGTATATGTAAAATGGATCTAGATAGGTTTTTATCTTTGTGTTAACCCATTTTCAGGCAAATAAATGAATTTGTATTTTAAAAATCTTAGTACTAATTTGACTACATTTGAATTTCTAATGCAATTGTTTTCGGCGAGGCCGTGCAGCCGGTCGGAAGCAAGGGCGTAAGTGCTAAAAGTAAGTTTTGAGTAAAATTGAAATGACTGCGCTTTATTTTAATTACTTTATAATTAAGCTTTAAATATTAATAATAATATTTGTATTTAAATAATAATATTTGTA
>DWUN01002944.1:0-12853 GCA_018249975.1 Passova gellias
AGGCTATATAACATCACGCTAAGATGAATAGGAGAGGAGCAGCAGTAAAAAATAATTTATATGGCAGAACAACGTTTGCCGGGTCAGCTAGTATTAAATACAAGTAAAAGCTCGAAATAAAATTAGGTACATACTACACACGATATATGTGTGTTAATAGATTCATGTAATTTGCATGGTATCATGTAGTAACTCGTATATCATTAATTTGCATCCTAAAGCATTGAGAAAGTGGTAAAACATCTCAATATTGGTATCAAGTTGGAAAACTCTCACAAGACGCTCATCTTTCGGCGCTCAAACAAACAAAGTTTTTAAGTACAACCTTCTACATGCCCCATTGTTGTGAACTTTAGTACAAACGTGATTACAAAAGCTTCTTCGTATCTATATTGGAATCGCACAATCATTATAAAGAGATATTCTATAAATGCTGGTAAATACATATAATAAAACTGTAGAAGAGTTCAATTCTGTACATTGAATGAATACTAAAAAATACGCCTATGGGTCTTCATACAAATAACACAAGACAAGAAAAATTATTTTGAAATTTTTGTCTGTCTGTTGTCCGACTTTTGCGCAAAAAGTACCTACTGGATGGATTTTGACAAAACTTTTTTGTTATATAGCTATTAGTCCCGAGCAACGTATAGGCTATAATTCATTTTGAAATACTTCAAATGCTGCCCAAAGCCACTATTCCACGCGGACGAAGTCGCGGGCAAAAGCTAGTTGGTAATAAAGTAAATCGCGATAAACAGATATATAAATCATATTATTTTTGTACTACAGTTTTTTTGCCCATTTTATTCTTATCACGAACAAAGCATCCTACCTTTCACCGCCAGTTTCGTTAATAATAATCGAAAAACAATATACAGATTATAAGTATTTACTTCCCATTATTAATCAATATATCTTTGTAGAATGACTTAGAGAACTGGTAATATTAGGTATTATTTATATCAACTACCGCACGTTGATACTTTTTCCTAATTCAAATAATTTTTTCGCTCCAAGCATAATTATTTAACGTAGCCCAAGTTATTTTAACAATCAAGTTGATAAGCGATCTTAGCTCAAAGGCAAGCCGACTTCAAATGAGTTTCGCAAGACTAAGGCTTTCCTACACTAGATAAGTGAGCCTTTTGTTTGATATTTATTAACAAAGTCATCTTTTGTTTTGTATTTCTTGTTAGCACTCTCTTTTGTTATTCATTTTATAATTTTGTGTTAATATTCTTCGTCTAATTAATATATGATTATGACACGCTATTGTTGAGGCTTTTCGTTGAAATATATTATATTATATTAATTATATTAAATATGTTATATTGTAAAACAATCTCATTGAATTAGCACAAATGTTGTATTGGCTTCTTTACAATTCTTTTAATCACACCAAAACTATACACTAATGGTTAATGATTTTTGGTATAGAGGATATTTTAAAAGGTACTGCGGTGGCTTAGAAGTGGCACCGGTTTATTTGCGATATCACAAACTAAAACTTCGTTTTAGTCGTCTCTTACAACAGGCACAATATACCATAGCTGCATTGTTCCCGAGATACAGAGAAACCTTGTTTATAACCTACCTTCGCCGTATAAACAACATAAACTTTCATGAACTTACCATTAAGTACTAATGAATTTTACAATTGAATTTTAATTACACTAGCACTGCTATCAAAATCCACGTGTGATTATCATGTCGGAATTTCAGTTAGGTAAATAAAAACTTTTTCAGATCCGAAAAGAGATAGATCTTACAGATCGTGATTTGCTTTTGAAACCTCAAAGATGTCGTTAACCAACAATCTTTTAACTTGGGGACTAGCAGTAATTAATTATTTCTATTTCTGGTAAACATACAAAGAACGCTTTTAATGGAACTGTCAAACAACAAGCTGTAACTTGACGAAGGGGTAGCGTTATTGTTATTTCGAAACCAAGTAATACACTTAACACAACCTTCTTTATTCGTCAGCAACAAAAGATTTATGTCACCGTATGTTTTGGAAAGAGCCTTTCCTCGAAATTTGGTCTCGCATAAAGGTAAACTCTGAACTTGACGATTTCGTCCTTTAGGCCTTAAAATTTCTGATGAGATAGTGTTTTATGTGACTGAAGGTGCGTCACGTATTTCATCGAGATTATTTTTGTCAAACAGAACGTGATCCCATTATTGTACAAGATAATAATATGTACGTATCAGAAGATGTGACTTCGTAAATAAACATGAAGAATAACAACACTGTCACTCAGCTACAGGTATTTTATTAAACACACAGATACTGCTATATGTTTATGAAGTAATCCTATAAAATACAACAATTCAATATGTTGTTCCAGCTATTTATAGTCCGATTTAGTATAAGTGTACGATTTAGTATAAACATATCACTGTGAACAATAGTTCTAACGATATAAATAAAAAATTGGAATATTTCGGGAAAAAATCAAACTGTCAACTTCGCAAACCATTTGGTTAGAGATAAAAGCGGACGGTGTAACTTATAGAACAACTTTGCATGAAAAGTTTAAATTGATTGCTACAACGTGACCAATCCGAAGCGCTGTCGATACCGTATGATACATATATAAACATGAAAACAAATATTAATACATATATAAAATTGCGGTGTGCGTGTGTTAGTAAACTTCCCCCTTCTAAACATCACTCTTAATCACCACACACTCTCACTCTCAATAATTCTCACGTCAAATATCACTTTACAACGTTGCAGGAAAACATCGAAAGGAAACGTGCCTGCCTTAGAATTCCTTGTAATGTTCTCTGAGGCCCGCGAAGCCTCCCAACTGGCAATGGCCTTGAATAGTAATCTATGGCCTTAATTGTACTCATTCCAAGACCCATATATGGCCTAGTATAGTATCCTACTCAAGTACCCGTGCCCATTGGTTATCTTATTACTTTCTACAATCAACATACTGAACTTTGTTTGTTTTTTAATATCTTCTCTTAATTAAAAAAAGGCCAATTAATAAATTATCTTTAAAAAGAAATAATCTGTAATAGCCAGTCATACGAATATTGTCTTTGTTACAAGGTTACAACATTTAAAAAACATTTCTAAACGAAACAATACGAATCGTATTTTAAAACGTAGTTGCCGCCATGTTCCAAAGAATCCCTTGTATTTACCGTTTTCCTCAAGTTTATTAAATCGACAGTATATAGAATGATTTATGTGTTTCGACAGACCCATGAATATATAACGCGACATGCTTTAGATTCCTTCTTCGTCGGTCTATTTTTACGGTAACTGTAGTTTGTGTTCGACAAATCAATTGCGCGAATTGGGATAAATTTTAAATGCAATAATTATTATAGTAATACCATCACGCTAGGGCCTTAAAAAGTGAGTAGAAAGACGTGGCCTGTGAACATCTATGACTTTCATCAGCCAGCTTTTTTGATCAGGAAAAAATAATAAAATAAATGTCTATCCTGATTAATCAAAATACCAAATAAAAATTTCTTACAATTTTTGTCTACCTGTTTGTTCCGGCTTATTTCCGGAACGGCTAGACCAATTTTGACGGAACTTTCACTGGCAGACAGCTGATGTAATAAGGAGTAACTCAGGCTACTTTTATTTCAATTTAAATACAAACGCGGATGAAGTCGCGGCCACAGCTGGTTTAACATAAAAAGGTGAAAAAGTATTTTAACACAAAGTGGAATATCCCAGTTGTATCAGATTTGTTGTCAGACTACTTGTCAAAAGTAACAAACACACGATTTGGGAAATTACACGGTCCCTCTTCGAAGGAATAATTTATTCCCAAATCGATAAGCTGTAATAATCTAAGTGATATCAGGACTAACATTCCCTATTATTTATTGCGTTATGAATTACAATAATGAAAATCGTGAATGTAATTTGCATATGTACATTTACCATGTATTTTCAATCCTTGCGACATTTAAAAATACAGAAGTCATAGTCTTTTGATAAAATGTTAACACCCATCTATCTATGTATATCTACTCGTATAATATAATACAACTGTAGAAGAGTTCAATTCTGTACATTGAATCAAAACTAAAAAATCCCCCTAGGGGTCTTCATACAACTAACACAAGGCAAAAAAAATTATTTTGAAATTTTTGTCTGTCTGTCTGTTGTCCGGCTTCGCGCAAAAACTACTGGACGGATTTTAATGAAACTGTTTTTTTTACATAGCTATTAGACTTCGGCAACATATAGGCTATAGTTTATTTTGAAATATTTCAAATCCTGCTCAAATTCTATTCCACGTGGACGAAGTCGCGGGCAAAAGTATCTATGTATATTTAATTATCTATATATACATATATTGGTAATAAAATATGTATAATTATACCGATACATTAATATTTTACTGTATCTGTATTGTACTGTCACGCTGTTACTGATACAGAGAGAAATCAACAGATACAACTTATTAGTTCGCGGGCAAATAAGCCAGCATCAGGTAACTTATATAGTTTTAGATAGTAAAAGCTAAATTTTACTTATTTTTTTTTCAAAATGAGGGCTTAAGGTAGCTGTCTTTGTACGCCATTTCAAATAAGACCCTGCGCTGCTAGCAAAAACTCCACCTTAAGTTTTTCCGGGCAAGAACGCTTAAGGGTGAATTCACACTGTCATTCTTTTTGCACATGATAGTCTCGGATATATTGCTTCCGCTCACTCCTGTTCGTGATTATGTTACAAACTCACAGGAATTGTAAGAAATGACAAATTGTAATTGCTTTATGTACTCGTACCTATTATTATAAAATGTTCTAAATATTATTTTCGAGCACATGCTATGCCTATGTAGAAACCTGATCGGAGCCTAAACATACTCATATCATATAAAAATGCGATATCCAAACATGTATCGGAAGTGGAGATGAATCGTGTCTAGATGATTGTGTGAATTGACCCTTGTATGTACACACACAAGTTTCGGAAAAGGCCGTTAAGATAGCTATTTTCTCGAGCGCTTACGTAGAACGTAGTTACTAAGTTTCAGGGTTACCGATGTCAGCTTGTTTCCTGTTCTCCCTCAATAATTTGCCTTTAAGTTGCTTTTTACGCGTACACTCCGTAAAATAGTTACATCTCTGTAAATGTGCACGGAAATAACAGGAACCGATTCTGCATTTCTGGTTTCCATTATCATAAATCAGAGCGTCGGGCGGGATACGATTTTCTCCACATTTCCAATAGGTACGGAGAAATGTAGAGTCGTGTGTTTCTAGACAAGCACACCTACATATATCTATAATTTATTGATTGTTTTCTAATACTTAGATGTAATATATCCTATAACTATTGATGCACGTAAAATTATGTTGCAGTCTTGAGTGTTCCATTAAAATCAACTTACCTACCTGCTCATTTTACAACTCAATGACTACAACACGTTTTTTTTACGAATTCACTTCCTAATTTTCCTTGAGTATGGCACAAAAATGAAGCCATTAGGATTGGGTTGACGGGCTTTTAGGGTATGTCATAGCCGGGAGGCTTAGTGCTGCCAGCCGCGACTTAGCTGCCCGCTGACATACCTGGCTTAATCCGACTAAATTAAAACGCAATCTTTTGACTTTTGACTTTATATCGAAAAATTCATCTATTTTTCTTCACCAGGATAATCTGGAAGTGATTTGAATTTGAAAATAGTCTTTTTTTCTACCCAAAAAAAATTGAAATTCATTTTTTCTCATTAATAATAATATGGAACTTAATATTGTATCTGGATATTAACCGTATTTGTGAGGTCTTCTTGAACTTTATTATTAAGTGACCGAAAATCGCCCGCCCCTGGTCGGGGTAAATGAACAACCGCCGGTCCATATCAGTCACTTGTCACCCAGAGGATTACGGTTCCATTTCCGCAACGAGAAGGTTTGTTACAGAAACAACAATCGCGCCCGTGAATAAAACAATTCACTTATATAATAACTAGCTTTCGCTCGCGACTTCGTCCGCGTGGAATAGTAGCTTTGGGCAGCATTTTCATTTTCTAGGATACTTTGAAAAATTTGACAAATATTTTTTTTATATTTCGTGATAAATATTTTTTTTTCTTAAAAGTATCTTATGTTATTATACATGTAAATCTTGGTCTTGAATCACTCTATGTACTAAAAGGAACCGCAACAAAATCCGTTGTGTAGTTTTAAAGAGCTAAGCCTACATTGGGCCAGACAGCGGAAAACAACTTTGTTTTATACTATGTAGTGATAAGGAAATTAAAAAACAAAGCGGATATATCCTCTATATTTCACCCAATACTTACGTAATTTTACAAAATGACGCAATGAAAATGAGCTCATAATACAATTATTTGTTCTGGGTGAGAATCGAATCCACAACAGAACTCCGACCAACACAATGAACCGACGAGCCAACGGAGATATGATATCTAATAAATATAACCTAACCTAAATTGTTGATAACACACGTACAAGGTTTATCGATTTGTTTCTGTTGTTGTTGTGTTTGTATAGAATGTTTCATGAGTAGTAATGACAAATATACAAACCATTAACATCACTTATCTACGTTAGTAACATCACTTATCTTTAATTATCTTTCATTTGTCATGTAAAGATAGGTCGTCGTTTATCGTTTATTCCAATGTTGTTTGTATTCGTGTTGTTAGTTCCGAGTTTTGGTATCGATATTTCTTTCGATGGTTCTGTAAATATTATCCTCGGTCACTCTATTGGTTACAAAAACGAGATGAAATTAGACGAGTATACCTACGCGTTGACACTTACAATATTCATTTCGAATTTCGAACATATAGAAGATATTTCTATATAGTAACGATTCCAATAATAATAACGAATAAGTACCATTAATATAATAATGAATTTGACTGTTTACGTGTTTACTTATTATCGATGTCAGTGACCTAGCGCAATAAACAAATATGATTCAATAATATTTCACAGTTAACATTACCAAAATAGGAACAAAACCTTTAATCTTATCGTAATAGGGAGACTATTAAATAGTTTTATCATTTAAAATCGATAATCTGATTTATATTCGTTTAAGCTTAATAAGCATTATAGCAGCTATTCAAGAATGCAGAACTGCGCATTTGTTAGTGAATGTTAAGATCGAGTGACATCATCGCAATCGGACAGATAAAAAAATTAAACGTCAGTGAATACGAGAGGCCAAGCCTGTTCCGTGCGTATGCTTTGTGTCGACATTTTAGTTACAGACTGCGTAGATATTGGACGTAGTATTATTGTTTTCGTAGTCATTACGGCTTGATTACTTCTATAATAACTAATATTCATGTAACGGCATTCTTTGATTAGTAAATTCGTAAGCAACAAGTTGGAATTGTGATAAAAATTTAAAACAAAACATTTTAAATCTCGGTGATTATTTTGTGCTGGCGTATACGTATTACTTTTAAATGGATTTATTCAAGACAAGAGCGTATAGATTTTTCCCAGGCAATCGTGCATCCTAGCTCATCGTAATTGCCATCAGGTAAGCTTGCAGTCAAGTGCAAGCCTGCTTGTTATATAATAAAAATTTAACATCGTTAATAGTAGAGCAGCGATAAAACATTACTGGGTAAGTTTTATCGTTTATTGATAACGTGTTAATCTTTTATAGATGTTGTGAACTTTAGCTAGAGATTGTGTGCTATTCGTAAAAGTTATTGGTGTATAACTATTGGTGGTTATCTCAGAAAGTATTTCAAAATTAACGAACAATGGAAAGATACCTCGATAAAAGGTATCGAATGAAGAAATCGGAAAATTTTGAAGAATATTTAGAATATTTGGGTTAGTAATTTTTTTATACTAAATTAGTTGGCAACTTATAAGATTTGCTTTATATTAGAATTATAGTGGTTAGAGCAAATCCGACTAGTGAAACATATTCTACTACTACATTTACTAAATGTGACATTAATTATTACCTACTTCCAGCGTTGCTCCAATAATTTGAATGTAGGTATAAATATATTAGAAGCTGGCAGTGCCGTCAATTGTGTTTTTTTTTATTAAGCCAATTAAACACCCTGATATCATTTTTCAGTACTCTTGATGCATACCGTAAGTCTGCTTTAAGCAGTGCGATTGAAATAAAATAGTAAACAACGAACTTAGTCAATAAATACATATATTTGAATTCATCCACAACGCATTGTAAGCCATTGTGCCTAAAATGATTAAAAAAAAATTATTTGATTTACTTTTTCCTATCCTGCGTCCATCCCTTTTTCTATGCTCCATTCTTCCCGTATTGTCTTGAATATTCATAGTTTATTTGCCTATTTTAATAATAATAATTATTATTATATAATTATTATCTTTATTATTACGCCTTACAATGTGTGTGAAATTAAACTTTCCTCACTCTTTTTTGTCACTGGCGACATTTTAAAAATTGCTTCCTCTTTTAAATTCTCAAAAACAAATCAAGGACATAACGAAAAGAAAACTTGCTTTTTGTTGCAGGTGTAAGCTTGATCGTGCGTAAAATTATAGCTAACCTGCCGTGTGATTGCACTCTATCCCGAAGCCAAGATGGGTCATACGTTATTACAGTTATCACCACATTCAAGAATTTCAAAGTTAAATTTACACCAGGCGTGGAGTTCCAAAGCATGCGGCTTGATGGCGAAAAGGTAGGAACCACCTGATATATAAAAGTTAATCTAATCTGAAGGATCCACGCTGCTCTACATTAAGACAAAGATAAAGACAAAGACGTTTATTTGTAACAAATATGGATACATATAAAGATGTTACAAAATTATAACTTCAAGCGTTATTTTGCCTTTTACGGCGAACAAATTTACGAGACTTCACATTCCAATGCTGGGTTCTGCCGCAATTTAATTCTACCGCAACCCCGATCATGTAGTTACGTTTTAGCGGCCCGACCGCTGTTAAACATTTCTTCTACTTTCCTTAAAACTTACGATATTGCACGTGCCCTGTAAGCCAGACAAGTGCTTGTAATATTTCGCTACAAGTATTCACTCGCGCTGATGAAAACGTTCGCGGAGCGTTTGAACTGTGATATATTCTATAAAAACCAAATTCAGCTTCTACTACAACGTACATATAAATGTTAGGTTGTATCAGGATTTGTTTACTAATTAACTAGATTTGTTATTACACCTAAATTGAATGATATTTTCTTGGTGATAATGAAAACAAAATAGAATCAGTGTTTGTGCAATTACCATTTTCCACTACGGTAACAAACTACAGTGATTGCTGAGTGACACATAACAGTTTGTCTGCATACAATAGAAAAAACAACTTCGCGAAAAACAAACCAACTAGCGACCCTCTTCTACTGACAATGCTTCTCCTGACGCCGGCATGAAAAATTCGTTTGTATCGAAAAAAGGTGTTCTTTGTAGGTGGAATTTAGAAACAATTTCTTTTTTGGATATACATAATATTTTACACTAGTTACGCGAAACTGTAAGTTTAATACTGTCTTTTACGATAATAGTAACGTAGGAAATTAAAATGTTGCCCAAAGTCACTATTCCACGCGGACGAGGTCGCGGACAAACGCTAGTTATATGTACGTACCTAGACATATGTATAGACCTTACTCTTGAATCACTCTATCTATTAAAAAGCATACATAGCTGTCTGTCCAGCAGAAAGCGACTCTATTTTATACTATGTATTGATGATACAGTGAAAATTCTTAAGTGTGTGATCGTCTTTTGTAAAACAATTATGATCTTTTCAGGTGAAAGCAGTCATGAAAATTGAAGGAAACAAATTAATAGAAACGCAGGTAGCCGCTAACGGTCTAAAAGGTTATCATGTCACTGAATATATCGACGATTTTATGTATATGGTAACTATTTTTTTTTTATAAAATTAACCTAGCAAACAGGCAGACGGGCAACCTGATGATAAGCGGTCACCGTCGGCTATGGACATGTGCAACACCAGAGGAGTTGTCCATGCGTTGCCGGTTTTGAAGGAGAGCTCTTTTCACGCCTTTCTTGATGAGCCCCATGTCATTGCGCACCAGGAAAGCCTCAGATGGAAGTTCATTTTTCAAACAATTCAATTTATGATGTATTATAATATTTCGTCTAGTATACCAAATTTATGTTGAAATAATACAATTAAAATGTACCAATTAACGTAGATACACCCTCATATTAAAATTTAAAATGGCTTCGTAGGTGTATAAGTGCGACGAATAATGAAGGGTTGTAAAAAATTATAGGCAATCTAATAATTTATCATCTTAATGACTAATCTAACGTCTTTTATTTATATTCCATTTACGATGTATCGACTATCAACTTATCAAGGATATTGAATTATCGACTTACTTTTATTGGACATATTATAATGATATAGAAAATTAATTACTTTTTGTGCCTGTAATATTTTACTGTAAATACTTATATAACTGATTTTGACAATCAGTCAGATAATAATAATGACAATTTTACCTGCGTTATATGTCAAATTGATGAAAACTTATAGATAATGATTCCCTAGAACAATTTGAAATGAGGAAAAATGTCGTATAACACATCCAGACATAGCGTGTGCAAACATTCTTAAAGTTCATTCTTGTTTCAGACGATCAAAGTTGAAGGTTGGGACGGCATTTGTACCAGGACGTACGAAATCGTTAAGTAAACAAAACGGAAACGCATTACTCGACACCTTTTATGAATACTCACATAACTTTGAGGTTATGAATGCATTACTAAAACAAAAATATGTATCTATACAAATACGGAAATAAAGACATTTTTTTGACCCTTTTTGTTGGTCCAATGCTGGACCGGGTCTCTTCTCATAGTGAGAGGGATTTAATAAAGAAATAAATATAACATAAGAGAGGGAAATAAAGATAACATAAGTATATTTACAATATGAATACATTTTTTTTTAATTATCTGTTTAATAACCACGTTTCTAGACAGTCTTGCTTTTATTTTTATTTTTGTTTAATAGCATTCAAATACGCTGTTGGGCCACCTGATGGTAAGAGGTCACCGTCGCCTATATGGTGAATTTGAAACAAATTTGACGGTAGTTTTTAAAACACCAAGGTTCCAAAGACGCAACAAGCGCGTATTTAGCTTTAGATTAGTTTTATTTTTAAAGAGCTTTTGAACTACATAAATGATAACTCTGTGACATAGACCCTTCAAAGGAACAGAGAAATCTCTTTGAGAGCCCACGTTTTGGCGACTACTCTTGTGTTACAAGTGTTCTTAGTTCTTAGACAACCGTTATCTGACATCAAGTAGTCCATCTGTTTAGGTTAGAGTCTTCAATTTTCTCCACACATTTTATGATCGCGAATCGTAAAAATTCACTCTCGCGTCTCATAACGCGCCAAGAAAGAACGATTTTAAAAACTAAATAAGACTATTTATTCGTTTTAATGAACGCAGATTAAATAAAACAACACGTTTGCTAAATGTATTTAAACATCACATATTTATTGGCCTTGGCTTGGCTCAACAAAAAACATAGTGCAAATTTAAAAATAGCTAATAAATTTCCTTGTTTGCATAATAACGATACCAGCAATAACGTATTATTACATAAATTGCATCACTATATTAGCATATTTTATGTCATAAGTGTCTAGATTTTAGTAAATAGGAACTTTTTTTTTACTAATTATAGTTATATTTATTATCATCAGTATCATCATTACTTACTACGGTTATTATCGAAGTGATACTACCATTTACAACGTTAAAACGTTAAGGGTCTCCCTCAGCACGTAAGCCCATAATTAAATATCAACGTTGCAAATGTATCTAATTATGATAACAAATTCAAATCTAGATCGTCAACAGTCATAAAACTCGTTATTCCAGAACATTACTGTATTCAATAACCAAAACATAAACTGACAACGTACGTAATTTAAAGGATATATTCAAAAAACGCGTGGCAACACTGAACGCTCGCGATAACAGAATGTGTCAAATGTCTTTGATGTGATTAATCAGTTTATCATCCTCTGTCTCTTTCTCACACACACGCTCATGGTTTCCTGTATGGCATAAAATAAAAGAACTAATAATATAATGTACAGTATGCTTTTATATTATAATAATATTCAATCATTAAAGTCGACACTAAGTATATTGTTTTAATTGTCCGAAGAAAGATGAAATATTATTTTATAGCGAAACGTTATCATGCCATTTTGCAGTGCGCTAAGAGCAAAATGCATTTCGTGTTTGCTCGTACCGATGACGATGTGGTGTGCGGTTCCTTTATTTTCAGATGCATTGACAATCGCTAATAGGAATCAATCCCGTGAAATCACATTATGTCAGTTCAGTGACCCGAGAATATATCCGCCATACCCGACAGTATTTGCTTTCTAATAAATGACAGTAAATAAGTATATTGTTTTAAGACTTTTAAGTGAGATAGGTAGGATAATAAACGAACTAAAATCGAATAAGGAAAATAAAAAACGCGTACTGCTTTTTGCATATTCAGAATTCTGTCTAAAACGATTTTAAAAAGAAACAATCGTGCATATCATGTATGTAAACTTTTCTTTATGAGTTTCGTATTACCAAAAAAAAGTAAATACCAAATATACTTGATGGGTGTAAGTATCAGAATGTATATTTGTAATACGTAAGCTAACAGAACGAAAATGTTTTTTTTTATATGTAAGGGAGTAGCAAATGAGCTGTCAGCTGTCACGAGTGGCCGCTCCCGCCCATGGACATCTGCAACGGACCTCTAATAGGCTGTAGGGATGGGACTGTTAGTGTGAATTCAGTTAATAGGTGTTAATAAGAATTAGTTGGTGAGTATTCGTTAG
>DWUN01002945.1:0-12846 GCA_018249975.1 Passova gellias
ATTAGCCCAATCGGTCGAGCCGTTCTCGAGTTTTAGCGGGACTAACGAACAGCAATTGATTTTTATATATAAGATTTCTATATGCACCTATTGCAGTAACGAAGCTTTATTTCCGGTGCAAACTATGTAAAATCGTAATTATATAATTATTTAATATCGATACATGATGAGTCATTTATAATATTTTTATGCAGTGAAAGACTAATGAACTAAATATTGTAGGTACTGGAGAACGTTTCATATTGTTAATTAGCATTGGAATAACGTTACCAGTAAAATCATGGGCGTCCGAAGCTCGGGGGTCAAATGTCTCGTACATACAATAGATGCATTGCGATCCAATTAAAATTAATTAGCTTCAGAACACAGTCCACAAACCAAGGCAACAAATCAACGAAGATACAACCTCGGATAGCGTGGATAAGGACATCGCGAATAAAAGCCATTCGGAAATATATTCTAAATTCTGTTAGATAGTGTCGCTTCTCAATTGTGTTCCATAAGAACAATACATTTTTATAATAAAACCTTAAATAGCTTTTATTTTTAAATTTATCTGTAATATCACAGTTTTTATTGTATCAAATTAAGACGTTGTAATTTGTCGTAGCTACTATTACGAAGAAAATATCGGTAAACTTCGATATAGAAAGCATTTGTGTGCGGTATATTTTCATGTTCAACAAGTAGTTTCACGTCAGTGTTTCTGTAAATTGGAGCTGTAATAAAATAACGGTTATTTTCGTTGTCAATTTATCACTGTGGCGGGCGGGAGGAGACGTTGTTAATCATAACTGGAGCGATTGCCAAAATAACTTGTATTCCTAGTGTACGTTGATTTATGATGTTAGTATGTTAATTACAATGAACGACTAGTGTCGTCCGGGTCACACGTAATTGACAATCTTTATAATGAGACTCCTGCGCCAGCGCGGGCTTATTAATTGGAACTGAAAAGTAAAGGCAGCTAATTAGACACAGATGCGAAAGTTCTAGTACTGCGAAATACTTTATAGGTAAAAAGCGATTTTGACAATCAGTGCTATGCATGTAACCAGCGGCATTTCTCAAGTGGTAATTTTGTTCGTTACCTTACGAACACTACGTAAAACTTAAGATAAAGCCCATGACAAAAAGTTAAATCTCGGTTCCTAAATTAAATTAGAGCGTCAAATGCATAGCAGTGTCCTAATAACTCATATTACGCGTAATAAACTCTTTAGGTGTTATTATTACGTATAAAAATCTGAGTAATTCAATTAGCAGGAAAGCTGGGCGGAAGGCTCGGAGGGCAGGGCCTAATAAACATAATATAAATAATCTGTAGCGATAAATCTGCAGCGCTTTATGGCAGGAGTGGGTTGTCACTTCGTCTAATTAGCGCTAGTGCTGCTGAGCCCCTTACGCATTCAGCATTAAAGCGCTGACTCTACAATTATGAATTCAGCTTTTCATGGAGATTCACCTGTCGATGCCTCATTTTTGCCTGAATTTCGATAAAAGGTAAAAAATTGTTAGGTGTGTATTGCAATATTCATTTACAACAATATTAATATCTTAGTAACACAGTTCTTTAAAATAAAATAGTATGATAGAAGTTCTATATTATACTTAGTAACATCTGCATGCTATTGCCTTTTTTTTGAATAAATTAATCAATAAATCGTTTCAAGCGATTGTAGGAAAAGAAACATTTATGTTCAGCGAGCGTAAAAGCCGCTGCGTGGTCATCGTCTCATCAAAGCACTCTTCATCAGGCTTAGTTAATTATGAGGACATATCAGCTTTATTATAATTACTCATTTTAATGTCGCTGCGCCTAGCGCATGTCGCGCTCGCAACACTGTTACAGCAATTTGTAGTCGTGTACTGTGAGGAAGCTTCTAGCCGAGTGTAAAACGAATTTTAGTACTCGAAGAGTTCAATCTATGTAAATTAGTTTCATATCTATGATTACATTAATTGTCATTTGATTACTGCTTATATGGTATAAGAATAACGGATTCTGGTTAAAGTTTCATAAAAAAGCAAAAATTAATTTTTCACTTGTCCAATTTTATAGGTAGTTTATATATAGGTATACTTGCAAAAATAGCATTAATTAGCTGTATCGTAATATTGGCGTAGAAGCTGTAGGTTGCAGGTGCTACAAGCGGCAGCGGTTGCAATGCTCGCGGTATCACGTGCACGCACCATTACCTTCATAATTTAATTAGTTTCGAGTGATCATTTCATTAATAGAGGCGATATTTGGTGAGCGCTCTCGATCGCCCGCGGCTTTGTCAGTTTTAATTAATACCTGATAGGTGAACCGAAATGTTGAAATTCTTCGTTAATTAGTCCGGCTCGAGATTTCTAATAATTTAATTAACGGAGAGAGTTAATAAGCCTGCGACCGCCCTGCCGGTATTCCTGTAACGCGTCGGCATTCGCGCCATGCTGTCGCTATTCACTCGTTTTATTTATGGTGATATCTGTAGCCCCTATTAATATGTCATGTTTTTGAATAAATATATCGAAATGTCAATTGTCACAATGTCGAAATGTCACCGTTTAAACATTATAAGAAATAACTATCATGTAATTATATGTATTACGATAAATTTATCTTACAATAATATACTAGTATGTAGGTATGGGTGTGTAGTTAAATACAATAGCTCCCTTGACCGTATCCTTTTGGTGTATGGTAATATGTTCAGAAAACTACCTGCTATTATTCACAAGTATCGAATGGCGTGTACATACCACTTTTTCTTTGCATGTAACACATGACATACAATCGTCGGTAGCCCTTTTCAAAATGTCAAGTAAATTGCACCCGTTCGTTGCATAACGTTAGCTAACGTGGCATTAACTTGACGTTTAAGCGGCCCTTGTTGCAAATTGATGTGTGTTTCCTTACAAACATGCAATTGCTTACGTGAAAACCCGTATGATTGTAAATTTTAGCTGCAGTGACATAGAGACTCATTATTTCATACATTTGAAAAAGTAAAACAGATGATTCTTGTATTTAACTTCTATTAGTGTTTATAAAATCGGTGTTTTTCTTTGCACACGCTTTCCATTTTATTACTCCAATAGGTTACAGCGATTAGTTCAATAACGTGAAATGTGAACTAATTTATACCACTAAATATCCCTTTCGCTGTTAGTAGTTAGACATCGAAATGATCACAGACGTACAAAGTCATTATAGACGAGGATATAATGGGAAAGATCACACGGAACAATAAAGCAAGAAGGAAGATAGCACGCGGTCGGTAGTAACCCTTTATCTAGACAGCGCCGGCGGCGACGTCAAAGTCGTGCTCAAAGGAAGCTCTAAGCAAACATTGGATAATAAAATGTGCTAATATTTAAGTTTCCTGCCCCAAAGGATACTACGACTAGCAATTAAACTCCTAATCCAATGCATGTGTAGCGGATGTGGCACAGGAAAGTTTATCGTGAGTTCGGTAAGGATGTGTGTATATTTAATACTAATCACATGAATAAAGAATTTCTAAGAATCAATAGGTTAGACAAAGCATGCTATGTACATAGATATTGATCTCTAGGTTTATCGTCTAAATTAAATAGCCGTCTCTTATTACGCTTATTATGCTTATAATGCTTACGCTATATTATGCTTATTACTTAATGTCTGTTTTTTTTTAAATCCTGTAATTGCCATTTAAACATTATGCATGAGTGACCAAGATGTTTCTGACTAACGACGTCGTATTTTAGTCGAAAACATCGACACAGTTCCGGCTTTAGTAATGATCTCCGTAAATTGGTGAATCTGCGACTTCACAAGCGTTCGCTGTTCGCAATTGAAAACGTGCGGCACGCTCTTTAGTGTACGATTACACGCAATTAACACTTGTCGTGCGATTCGCGATGATTGTCGTTTACGAGTCCCTCTCGAGGGTCAAGTCGTTTCTGATGCGCTCGGATTTATTTAATTTTATTAGCTACGTTTGACATTTAAATTATAATAAATAAAATGAAACAGAGACGATAAAACAATTTTAAATGTACATAATAATTACCAGCAAATACAGGTGATCTTTAAAACTTCCTATGGATAGTGTCGGTGTTCCATGTCCTAATCCTGCGGTCGACGCGGCGGGAAAATGGCGGAAATTGAAAATAAACATTTCATCTGCGCCCTGGCACGCACTGCCCAAATTGACAATACAGCCAATTTGCCGCCGCGCACCGACCACCTTTGTATGGGAATTGAAAAATAATATTACTTTTTTCTACCATGCGCACGTGTGCAATCTCGAAAATAAACTATGATTCCTAAACTTTTATTATTTCACAGAAAGCGATTCCGAGTATTTCATAATTGAATTCTTAGCGTAGATCGTATGTAACGGTAGGTACAGGCGACTCATTAAACGCGGCTCGGCTGTTATCAGTGACAGGAAACCGCCCGATAGATCGTCATTGGTACGTTCGTTCATTCATTCAGTTTTTACAAGGAGACCGTTTTGTAAACACGTGTTTCGGCGCCCGGTCAATGTTGTACTATCGGATGTCAGCGGTGTTCGGACGTATTATCAATTTAATTAGCTTACTTAATTTATATTTCCGTGCATAATGTGTTGTGGGTATTAAGTTTGTCAGAATTTCATACAACTTCGCGGTGAGTTTAAGAGTTTTGTGGATGTGTATTTGTAATGACATGACTCATAATATTTTAATATTGCTAGATGTCTTTAATGCCTCATAAAGTTCTTACATTTTACTATGATAATTGAAATATTTACTAGATTTATTTATTTATGAAATGTAATACGAATGCAAATGAATTGATGATGTAAAATATATCTTTTCCATCGTGACTTTAGCTTAGTCTTTACTTGTCTAACAATAACTCGTGTATGTCAATATATCAACAAGTAGGTATATAGCAAGCAGTGGCGGCCTAGTTGTTCAGATTTTAGTCTTGCACTCTATAGGTTCAAATCCTGGTAGGCTCTTACAAATATTTTATGAGATATTTAAGTTCCGTTTTTGTTATTTATCTACGTAATCCTAAAATACTAAAGACTTTTCCAGGAACGTACGAAAAAAAATTATGCATATTCATCTTTTGAATCGTGCCTTGATTGCATACAAAAATCCTGTTAATTTTTCTCCATTTTTTAATCTTTCGCGTAACCTATCCAATTTTTCTTTTCATACAAACATTTTTCAGACTATTGTTAACATTGAAAAAAATTGGTCATTTCGCTCTAGTCGTTCTCAAGTGTTGCTATCAATATACAGCGTTGCATTTTTATTCATACGGACGGACTTTTCTATCGCTTTGCATATATCAGAACACCAGCAATTTTCCTTATATAGGTACAGATTTAGTAATGAGTGTCAGCTGATTGTCTGAATACATCTATTTTTATGAAAGTCATGTGATACTTCGGAACACGTGCCATTCTACGCCCCCGCAGGTATATTGTGTAATGAGTATTGTTCAGTGGTGTTTAACATGATATTCTTTTAGAGTACATTTTATAAACATTGACGTTATTAATGCATTAAATTAATTAGCAAACTGTATGTTTGTGTAATAGGCGTTGATACCTTGTAGTAAATTATTAAATGAGAATACCATAAAATATACCCGTGATTAATGCATAACTTTAATAAGCGTAATTATTTCTATGTACCTACATAAGGCACAGAGGCCGCATATATAATAATTAAACGAAATAAACTTCACTCGATGGACCGCAAATTAATGAATGTATAATTGAATGACTGCCCACAAAAAAGCAATTTCTTACAGCCCTGTCCACATCAAACGTAATTTAATTAATGGGCCACATAGCTCTGATTAAAATTATTTCTGACGTAGCTACTGTTGTACTGCCGTAGACGAACATCTAAGTAACACACAGACTTCCTCTGCATTGTAGAATATTGCATTGTATTCAAATATTCAATACATACTTCAACTCCATTATACTTTTGATACTTAAATACCTACGCGTGTATCCTCGTAATAAGGCGTGATTCGAAAATGATATTGTTCCTGCCTATTATTTCCAGAATAAACTTGGAGTTCGAACACTTGTTTATTATTTGTCCAAATGCCGTGAAAATAGCAATCCTATAAGGGGTGATAAATAAAACATAGAGTCCGATACCTTCCGATAGCTATTGTCTAAGCTAATAAATGTTTAATGAGAATTAGGTAAAAGTGGCACTCCCTAAAAGAGGAGGATCTTCATTGCATTAGAGAGGGTGACTGCATAATGATAAAACTGACACACGCTCGGAAAGTTTCAATAATAAACCGATAGTCCCTAATGGAAACTCAGCATCGACGTTGTAATTTTGTAGCGTTTATTAAAATATACCTACTCGTATTAAATTGATTAATTTGAACAAGAATATCCAATAGAAAAAGTGTTAGAAGAGTCCACTGAATTCGATAAAGCAATCGACTAAACGGTGCAATTATGAGTAGATTTAATGTATTCTTTAGGTTGTACGAGTGAGTGAGAGGCACTTATCTCTCGACCAATTTATGAGATTACTTCGGTCAGAAAAACTGGTTCTGTAATGGTTAGATTTACATCTCGATTGAATTTTAATTGACGTAACGAGGGAGTGCACTCCAATAATGGAGTAAGTTAATTATAAAAGGCAATTGATTTAAAAGGAGTGGTGTCGCGGTCGCGGTATGAGTAACAGAAAAAGTTTTCAATTTCACTAAAAGGGACTGGTTTGTGTCTCAGAAGTCTCGTCTGGTTATCGGCTTGTAATGTATGAACTCACTCGCCGCGGCTTTATTTTATAACTCACTTCACGTAATAGGCTCCAAGTTACTTTAATTCACTCTGCCCTCAGCCGCGAAACGTGTTCACTAATTCAGCATTGTATTCGGCTTGCTAAATAATTATCGAACCTAACCGGTTTCACTTCCGTTACCGATTTTACATCTTGTAGGTACTACGGTAGATTTTTTTTAGTGTAATAAATATGTCCATAAACATACGTCGCAAATTATCCAGTCAACGATTTGGAACGTTTTATAACGTCTATCAAAGATTCTTTATGACCAATAGCGTTCGTAACTGCATGTCTCATAATTAATTTGAGACATTTGTTTTATAATGTAATAAAACATCAGCAGTATCGGCTTCAGCTAATGTTACATCGAGCGTTACTCACATTACGATAACACGCGTCGCTTGTAACGGTTTTAGTAACCAATAACCATTTTCGACTTTATCGGTCCTGTACTTAAGTGACATTATTATAAATAGTTACGATTACATCATATTAGTAGTTCGATAACCAAGGAGTAGTAAAAAGTAAATTTCTCCTTTGAAATTAAGTTCGACATTTCAAATAGATAAACCGATAGCTTTTCGTGATAAAGCAAAACTTTATAGTTTTGTTTTTGGCAGTTTTGACGCGTCTTCTATCTACTTATTTGTTCTAGAGCTGCATCGAACTGAGGTAAAACTTTTAACTTCCTAGACGTATATCCCACCTCAGTGTCATTTACTTTTGCCGCCAAGGACTATGTTTATTACTCACTGCGGCAGTTTCTTTTATGATATAGTAGTATGATTGTCTATAAATATAGCATTGTAGTTCACCACTTTCGAAACAATGGTAGCCGGCATCGATTTTACGCGATTGTAATAAACGTTTACAATCACATTTTACGAGAACGTTTCTATTCAAAGATGGTGCTCGTTTGGGTGACATTGTATGGTTCCTTCAGGACGCCAATTGACGGGAGACACCTGAAAACAATAAACACAAAATTGCCACAATAATCGGCCCTCATGATCAGCGCAACGACTGTCAGACAATGGAGCAGATTACGCGATAGGGGTTTAACCGAATAGCAGCTAACTCGATTATGTGGCCATCCGTGATTGTGTTTGAGCCTATTAATGTTTGAATTTCGTTATATTATTGCGGTAGGCGGGTGCTGCCAGTAATCCAATATGGTCGGCTTGGTATTAACGAAATTTCGCTTCGAGCTCGCGTTTTCCATTAGTTTGCAGACCTTTCGGCATTTAGTATTCCTATGCGTATATACTACATTCTACATTTACAAAAAATGTGTTACATTTGACAAATATGTAGTAAAATAAAGAAATTTTAGTAGGCCGAATACAATGAGTTTTGCAGGTGCACGATGTCAATTATTTATATACTGATAGTTTATATATACTGGTAGTTTTTTATATGGTTCATAGAACACTCGCGCAGCTTTATATCTGTAGTTAAAATAATATGGTATTATGATTATGGCTTGATAGAAACCGTCAGATGGCAGGAGCATGTTTAAAGAGCGTTGAGTGGAATTCGATTATAGTAGTAGCAACTGAAAATATATAGAGTAAGTATTCTTATTAGGACGTAAGACGTGGTCCTTACATTTCTACGTGTGGGAAAATAAACAAAGCTTGTAGCATATAACGTGTAGAGTCACCGGATGTGCAGATTCGCGCGGCACCGCGAGGGTGCGAAACGGAGGCTCGGCCGACGCGCTCCGGCCATTGCTAGATTAAAGAACAACTTAAAGGAAAGCAATCTGCTAAATAAGTGCCGTGGTTCTCGACTAGCTAGTGTGTTTGCTCTACTTTAATATTAATAAATATAATTGAGTATTACGACTTCAAGCTGTTTATATACATACATATCTGTGTATTATACAAAATAGAAGAGATTTATGAGCAGTAATTCTTATTTAACTCTCTATATTATTACCTTGTACAAATAATGGCGTTCAATTACTTGTATAATTACGTCTCATACTCCCTTTAATTTGTGAATCCTTATTAATATTATTTAAGTATATTAACAATTACACTCGTTATTATAATATTAGAGAACACATTTTTTTTTTCATATTTTTCTTTTATAACGAGAAATATAGAAGAATATTGTTCTTTATCTCTTTTCCTTAAACTTAACAAAATAATGACCGCAACTCTTTTTACGAGTACGCCCCACACCTGGGCACAGATGTCTCTGGCAATTGCAGTCTGCTTAGAGCATACTTCATATGCTGGTCCAGCACGAAACAATGGAGGAAATTTGTGGAGGTGGTGGACAAAGGATATGATTTCAACAATTTTTTATTTCTTAATCAATGCAATATTTTAATTTGAAGAACATGATGCTAGATAGAAGCTAAGATAGAGCATAGTCTAAGGCAATGGTAGTTGGTTGAATTATTTAGCGTCTCGTCTCGTTACTTTACTGGTGTTTCCGCAGGTGTGGCAATCATATTGTCTCTCCCACACAGGGAGGCGCGCTACGGATTCTCCCGCGCACCCTCCTCGCGTCGTTTATTCTTTAATCTCGCTGATGAATTATGATTAGCAGAGTGCACTCAATCCTATTATTGTTGTCTGTTTCAGAATATCCCCCAAGATTTGTTTTACTCTCATTCATGTACAATAGCTGTCCATGTCATGATCTAATTAGTTTAATGTCTTTTATTATTTCCTGCAACACAAAGAAAAACCGTTAAGTATTATCTTTTCAATTGTATACTAGCACACGAATTGCATTCGAAACGTGCATTAAAATTTTCCGGTAGCGAAACAAAAACCTTTATGGCCCGTACCGCGCCATGTAATAGCCCGCCGTGGGACCACAAACTCCGATTATCCAAACAGAGAGCCACCGAAACAGCGCTGTGGAATTTTAACGTATAATTGATTATGAAGTTGGCCACTAATGGGCGAAAATAGTTTCTAATTTGGAGTGTGGCGGCAGAGCGTAATTGGTCTCGGACCGTGTCTGTGTTAATCATTAACGGAGCGGGCCGCTGGCTGCAGGTCGCTCGCGGCTCGCGTGGAGCATCCTTCAATTTAGCTCGACTTCGTAGCGAGCGCCGCGCAGCATGCTCTCCACTCAAGAGCTACGTGTAATAAAAGGTGTATTACTAGCTCGTTGACGAAACTTTTCGCATCACTAACAAACGCCGTAAATCAACTCGTTTTTTACACATCCGTATAATATGAATTTCACGAGTACCCTAAATGTGATTATTGTCATACTGTAATTTGGTTAATATATGCTAGCTTAATATTATGAACCTTAATTAATAAATTAATTATTCTTTTATTAAACTGAGAATTTGAGTATTTTAAATTACAATACTTTATTGCAAATTCATCAAAATCTACTTTGAATTAAGAGATGTAGTACGCAATTACGGTAGGAACAGTAAAATAGCGGCTTTCCGGGCCATTTCCCAGTCTGCCCTTTACAATGCCCGTCCGACATTTTAGATATCGTTATCAGTTAAAAACGGAACAGTTGAAACTATGGAATGACAGTACGTACCATAGAATGGCTGTCGTATAGTTTTATTAACCCCGTTCTACGTATGACGTTTGTTAAATCCTAATTCGTATATATTGACATTCGAAAGTCAATGCTAATGGAAGGCGTGCTCTTTTTTGCGCCTAATGTCGGCTGGCTGGATTCGCCACGGGTTGTTTTGGAAGTGCCGTGGCGTGTCGCTGTCACCGTTCGCTTGGTAATTATTCACGAAGGCTCGCTTCACGCCCTGTCTACTTGAAAAAATCGAGAGCACGAACTTATCGAGTAAAAATAAATAACATTTTTATAAAACCTTAAACTTAAGGATGACTATAATTCTTTTTATATAACTGTACGATATATGCATATAATGTATGCGTTTCAGTTCCGTAAAAATCGATGAACTACAAATATATATTTTTCAAATTTTATAATTCATCAGTGAAATTTGTGCCTTACAGTTGACAGTTCGGATCTTTCGTACATAAAGTCAATAATTTGTTCACGCTCTTTTGAAAATCACGAATGATGATGACGTTAATTTAGTATTGTGATTCTGGCGTCGGAAACGTCGATGCAAATTGACATAATAGTGTCCACAACGTATAAAATTAAGTTATCATTCGTTTAATATTTAACTCTTTGATTGTGTGTGTGTTTACTTTCGTAGGCATTTTAATTATTGTGAAATTGTTAAGTTTAATTTCGTACAATAGATATTTTTGTTTATTCATGTTGAGTTTAACTCATAAAGAACAGATTTTATTTATCACAGCGGATATAAGCGTAACTGACTATTAAAAGCAGTTTAATGCACGTGTTACTCGAACGTTTACTGAATTTTAAAATCCTATGTCCATGTTGATATAAAAATATTTCTAATAGAATAATTAAAACCGCTTGTTCTGTTTCATTATTTATTAACAATTAACAAATTTTCTAATAGAAAGCCAAAACCTGAAGCAGGAATCATAGTTTAGTTGCTACGTATTGAGTAATTTGTTGTACAAATAATTACGCGGTTTCATTTGAAAAGTATCAAACAAGTAATCATTGACACAATTTGCAGCGCAGTATGCACGCTTCCGGTCAATATCCGAATCCTATTATTTATAGACGGCGATAAGGCCGCTTCCAAAAACATACAAAAATGAGCTCTCCGGGCCATTTGTCACGGGCTCACAATGGCGGGCATTGTTTCAATCAGTGGACTCCTAACACTCGGCGTCGTTGTACCAGAAAATAAGTGGGAGTTGTAATGTTCAGGGCTGAACACGGCCTAAAAATGTTGCGTGTATAATATTCTTGATCTCAGGCAAACCTTAAGATGACATCAGTATAAAAGAACATTCTAAAATATCGACTAGTTGTGAATCGAACATTTACTTACTTTTTAATAGAGAATAAATATATGACTGTATAATATTTTGATGAAGTGTCATTATTATTATAGACTTTACAATATCAGTAGTGTTACTTTAAACGATTAGATATTATACTAGAAGCTAGGTGCCGTAATTGGGTAATTTTGGCGTCCTAAAGTACACCCCGATAACTCTATGTAGGCAAAAGAATGCTACTGCGAGTATAATGTAATAATAGTTGCACCAACTGTACGAATATGCGTCCATAGCAGCCAAATTTAATTGAAAAATGTTCGTATTTAAAGTGTTAATTAACCGTAACGACGGCGCTCCGTGCTTGACTTTGTTGCTTACTACGGGGCTGTTTTTTCATCAGCGTGGTCTAAATTACTGTTTTTATTGCCATTTATTTGATATTTTAAGGTACATAATTTGCTATAGTTCAGAAACGTGGAGTTGTGTTTCATGTTCTCATTAATCGCTTGACTAGTTGTGCTAATTTTTTCGACTAATATTACAAACAATAAATTTCATGGTTCTAAATTTTATGCCGTAATATAACCCGGCCGCTGCAGCTTTTTGTATGGGTCACTAATGTTGGTTCTTTATTAAATAATGTTTATAATAATAATAATAATCGTTTATTTCAATCACTAAGGATTATAATTATTAACACACAAATCAAAAACTCAGAAATCATAATTAAATAATAATCTTTTTGTTTATGAGACATTAATGAATATTTTCTACTTCCAAGTGTGATATTTAAAAATTGTAAATCACATTTGGTTTGTGACAGTGCGAGAGGCGGACGCCGCAGCACACGAGCAGCGGCAGTCCAGGGCTCGGCGCGCACATGCTGGCTATGGAGGTAGCCAAAGAAGCGCGCGCTTCACCCCTGCCGGCCGGCGCGCAGTCCGCAGCCGCACCTGCGCAACCTGTGCAGCCACAGGTAAGCTTTCCGCTTTATTTTAAGCCTACATTCTATATATACTACTTTTACTTCGGAACTTTGATAGCACGATTTAGGCTTCGATATATTTTTGCTTGTAGCGCGACGACAACGCCGCCATAAATTCAATACCCGAGAGGCAGTACAAAATGCCTTTGAAGAATTTGTTGCCTCTCGTCCAGCTGATTTCTTTAAGAAGGGTATCAGTACTGAATTGGCAAAGAT
>DWUN01002946.1:0-12845 GCA_018249975.1 Passova gellias
GTCAGCATAAGCGGTTTAGCGGTTTGGCCGGGATAACGTCACAGACAGACAGACATACAGAGGTACTTTCGCATTTATAATATTAGTATGGATTGTGAATAACATCCTGTGATATACAAACAAACATCTATGGTAAATTAAATTTCGATATCACGCAGATGAATGATAGGAAACCCTAATACTTAAAGCGGTTTTTATTATGTGCTCCTTGTGTCGACGCCTTAAAATGCCATCGGCGTTACAAAGTTTCCAAGACGTTTTAGAACAAAAGGAAATTTCGTTGCCGTTTAAACTTTAAGCGCATTTATTCACTAAGTGCTACCGGTTACTTACTGTTTTCTCTTAGATTTCCATAATTATTTTATTTAAATAAATGAGTTTTTAGGGAGCGCATTTTTTTTCGACCCTTTTATTGGTCCAGTGCTGGAGCGGGTCTCCTTTCATAGTGAGAAGGATTAGGCCATAGTCCACCACGCCGGCCAAGTGCGGATTAGCAGACTTCACACACCTCAGAAACTGTTATATACTTTATAACACCTCTAAGATGTGCAGGTTCCCTCACAATGTTTTCCTTCACCGTTATAGCGAGTGGTATTTAAATTTTACTTATAAAACGCACATAATAAATCAGAGGTGCGTGCCACGATCGAACCCAGACCCCCGGAGTGGGAAGCTAAATTCAAACGCCTAGGCTATCACTGCTTTATAATCAGCGGTTAATGTAATTAATATACAATTTACAGACTCGCCACTTGGTCAGTGCGGAAAACTAAAGCTTAACCATTCTTATTCTAAAACGAGAACCGGCTCCACAGTGCGAAAGATGAAAAGCAGCCTTCAAATACCAACTTAACCTTAGCTAAGTAAACTTCATGCAAGTTCGACACAAACTCAACGAATATTGGTATTCAGTGCTAAAATTTAATATGCCACCGTAAATACCATTCAAAATCATTCGGCGCGATCGACAAACACAAAAGCAGTTACAACAATAGTTACACAACTCACTCCGCACACCAGAGGGCGCTAATAACTACGTAAAGACAATACAAGCGGGGGCGGTGTTGAAATATGAAATTACTTCGAAAGGAGCCTGGTGATAATGTAAGTAAACTTTATTTATCCGGCGAAGGTTCCTTTATTAGGCCAACAGATTATATCCCCCATCCTCATCCCCACCCCCACGTTTCCGTTCACTCATCGTAAGCCACCATTAACAGGGAGGCCGCATTGTCTCACACCGAACAATCTTATCTTTATTCACCTATATGAATACGCTAAACATAAGAGCAAGGTACAAGAAGACCCTTTATATCTTTGAAGAAGCGTTTCATTATATAAGAAATTTTTATTCTCTACATTTCCCTAAATTGTCTCTTCTATATACCGCTATCAATATAAATCGTCGATACAAACCTAATTGGTTTAATATCGAGATCACGAAAACGAATCTATATTATAATGTATAGAATTCCTAACTAAGAACTCATAGAAAATCACTTAATTCGTCTATTCAATAGCAATCATTGCATCGTTCCTTTAGTTATTTAAGGAAATAATTTTTCTGACTCTTAGTATCCAATATAGCCCATATTGAAAACTGTTTGAAATTAGGAATAGGTATTTTAATACATACAGTGTTCACTTAACATGAAATGACCGTTTGTTATCAGCGTAACGTTAAATATCTATTCACGTACAACAAAGGGTACTTCTACGTTTGCGTGGCGAGCAAACGACAGTGAAAATATACGACAATAAGAACAATATTAACATCCAACGCGCAGTTATTCACGGATATTACATTGGTGGCCCCAAATCGCTAAGTAATGTATTGTAACATATGATAAAGTAATGTGTATTTGAATTTATCGCGAATCCGGAAGTTAATGCTTGTAATATGTTAAATTTCGACGAAAACATCCTACAATTCCCGTAACTATTACCTCAGAAACTTATACAATGAGATTGTGAATATGTATTGGAATTGTCTAAATAAAAAACCAACAATAAGCAAACAATAGATATTTAAAGATCCATCTTGTGAACTCACACAGTCATTACTCAAAACAATGATAAATATTTTCTATTATAGTTAACACTTGCGTAGCATTAAGTCTAACCTATAATTCAAGAAACAGATATTGATGAATATTTTTCGTTACAAATATTTTGCGCAATCAACCTTTTTCTTGAAAAACGCTGTATATCACTTCGTTAGGTTGACACCGTAATATAATAATCGTATTAGCTGAATATGGAAAAGCAGCCTCAATGGTTCGAGATAAAACAGGGCGGAGCACATAAAAACGCTCATCAGATAACGCAGCCCGCGGCGCTAATATCCCGGATAAATGTCCCTTTTTTTGTTTTTACCGGTAATCTTGTCCTGGATGCTAATTTGCCCGTAAAATCTTATATCAAACGGAAATAGCAATGTCTAGATGTAACAAAATAAAAAAAATTATGTATTCAGAAAATCTAAGTTGATCATAATATTATTAGTCGTTATTTGTTATTGTTGAATTATTTGTTAGAACTTTCTAACAGAAAGGAAAAGAGTTGTGACCCAGATATGAAAGGTCACTGTGAAAATACTACATACATAGATAAAAATAAACGGGTTATACTTTTTTAACTCCAGATTAAGCGTAGTAAAAAATAATGTTAAATAAATTCCAGTTTACTCACAAACATTATCTCTTTATAATAATAATATCGATAATGTATAACATACAGGGAATGATGGTAATACATTTGTATAGTTTAATTTATCGGCTCTAATTTTCGCCCACATCATTATCAAACGCAGTAGAATCAGATATTTACGCAAACACAACGCAAACTATTCCCACCGAACGCTTCGATAGGTTGAAATCGCTAGCAGCTGTCGGGTGAATAAACAAAGCATTTTATTCGCCGAGGTTTAGCCGGTTGAAACTATTACAGCCATTATTATTTGGGATGAACCCTAATATAGTCTTACGGGTTACGAGGCGTCCTATCTGAACGTTATTAAATTTTAGTGTGGCTCCGATTAACTTTGGGTATATATAAATACAGGTGCTACATTTAAATCTGAATCTTTATCTTAGAACGCCCTATTTGGATACTGGAGGCGATACAATTCATGTCGTATTTCATCTTATGCATCCTTATACCAATTTCGTTAAACCCATCGATGTGATTTACTACATTATTATGATTATTATTTTGCCATCGTGTTATGTCTCTGGCTAGTTAAGTAGAGAACAGCGAGTGCAAAATATGTCTATCCTTACATACGCGTTGGTTTCGGAGAATCTTGCCGCCCCCCTCCTTCGACCTTTACCTAATCTATAGTCTAATACATTGTATACATTTAATATGAGTATTAAATACAATCTTAGGTCCAAGCAATCTCTATATCCCCGTGACATCGAAACAGAACATCAATTTGAAATCTCACGCAGCAATTTTAATCAATGCTTCAAGTCGTGACTTGAACTGTGGAAAAATGAAACAATCAATGCGGTTTTACTGTGTATTGATGAACATTGCTGCGGTTTTCCTGCGTCGTACTGTTTTAATACATCCATACTATATTAATATTATAAATGCGAAAGTAACTCTGTCTGTCTATCTGTCTGTGACGTCATCTCGGCAAAACCGCTGAACCGATTGTGGTGAAATTTCATATAGAGATACTTGAGGGTCTCGGCATGAACATAGGCTACTTTTTTCTCCCAGTGTTTTTAGTTTTTCCAGGAATTTCATCATTTTACGAAACGACGCAACTTTGACAAAGAAAACTTTGCGACACACTGATTTCCACGCGGGCGAAGCCGCTGGCGAAGCTGCGGGCGAAACTCGTAATTAATTTAAGAGGAATTTAATTTCAAAGCATGTTGTGTGATAGGATCATTTATGGATATCATAAGAAAAACGCTGATCCAAAACTCATTCCTGTGATTCACTGAACAGTTGACAGTTCGAGTTAACATTAACTCTATCAAGAACTATGTAAATGTTAAGAGCAGTTTGATTTTGAGAATACATCTAACAGATTCCATTATCCGGCATCCCTTTATCCCATTAAATATGATTTGAGAATGTCGCCATATTCAAGCACGATACGTTTATAAGGATATAGATGTTTGAGATTCGATACTGACTGCCTATCACATTAGAAACCTGGCGTGATGGTATTATCTGGCGTGATAGTGGTTGTCACAAGTAAAAACTCAACGGCCTTCGTTCAAGGTTCATGTGAATATAAAATCATCGACTACATACAATAACAATATACAAGGCGATTGTTATGCCAGCCAATGTAACTCTATTAACAGGAATCGTACCCCTGACGTAAACTGTTCGCAGCTATTTGGAGTGGAAATTGTTTTTTTTGTTATTTGAACCACGTAAAATGTGCCGAATAAAAGGTTTACTGTTGAATTAAACGAGGCGGAACATTGTATTATTGAATTGTATTTTGCTATTGGTTTAACAATAGTGGAACCTGAGAAATTTTTACTAAGGGTTTGCGGCCGGAATTACTTAGCAGAAAATGTTTGACACACTCTGTTTCTATATAGATGGTGTGGTTGTATTTGAAAAGGACTATATAAAATACTAGCTTTTGCCCGCGACTTCGTCCGCGTAGAATAGTGACTGGGCAGCATTATAATTTCCTACGATCCTTTTATGCAAAGTTATGGCAATTTTTTTACACCTTGGGTTACATTATTGTAGTTTTAGTAAGGATCCTATTTTCTGTAATAAATATAGCCTATATTGATCAGTGACAATGTATCATTCAAATGGTGAATGAATTTTTGAAATCGGTCCTGCAGTTTTTGAACCTATTCGTGACATACATAAAATTATTCCTAAGGAATAATGATGAAAAGTTTAATGGATTTCATGATTATTATTACGCTTAAGTTAGAGGTAACAGGCTGTATACACTGCGTGGTGACAGAAGCGGATTAAAAGTCAAAATACAGAACAAAATTCCTTAACGTGGTATCGTTTACTGGACTAGGATCTTTACGTCAATTGCATGCTTTTTGTAAGAGTTTACAAAAGAACCATAAAACTACAACTGCCAGCGTTGTTTGTCAAGCGCTTTATCGACTTACTGACGTAGAAACTTTCATTGCAGTGGATATTGCGGAGATTCATTGCTATTTACGACAAAATTTCAAACGAAGAGGTAAATAAATTTGTTTGCAACTGACGAATAGCTGATTCATTTGAATGAAAATCTAATAAAAGTAATATTTTGGTTACCATTTGTACTTTACATAACCAATTTTAATAGGATCAACATATTCAACGAATATATCAAAAAAAGTGTTTAAGTGCTTATAGAAAAAATATACTGAATTATTAGCAGTTTTTTTTTTGTAAGAAAATAATTTGTAATGTCCAGTTTCCATCTCCAGATTCGTTATTCATTGAATAGTTAAAACGTGCTACATCTGTTGATAATTTGCACATAATAATAGTGAACTTAAAAATTCGTGAATTTCAAATACACCATCAAATTCTCCGCTAATACTTACGTCAAATGCTCGTGAATAAAATGCCGCAATATTGTCATAAATCGTAAATATTCTCGGTGCAAAATTTGAAACATTTGAAGCGGACAAGCTCGCGTTGGCAGTGTTTTGTTACGTCAGTCCTAAATTATTTTTTGCCAAAATTAACGCAATTTGCCCGTACAGCTGAAATGCACCAGCGAAATTGCGGCAATAAAATGAAATGGTTACTCTTTGTCCACTACTGACTACTGACAACTGACTAACAATGGTACCAAAATAAAACAATTGAAGACCCGCAACAAAGGTCTTTTGTGTGAGTAAGAGATGGTTGTAAGAGACCAGTTTTACCGTAACCTGATAACGACTACTGTTATCGGTATTAATGAAACACTAGAATTTCTGACGCAATTGCAAATCGCATCCGATTTGTAAAGTTATGTAACAAATGTCATACCTTTTATAGATTCAAGAGAGTGGCGATTCTACAACCGCTTCCTGATTGGAAGGACGTGTTTCGCTTCTCGGCTGAAATCCAGCATTTCCAGAGTTAGGCAACAGCTGTTAACAGTTGTCGGATATTTACGGAGTGTTCCCGCAGTGTCCGAAAGACAAAATGTCTAATTTAGAGAACCATAAATAAAGTGTCTGATACACAAAACATATAAAGTATGAGCAGATGTAGCGTCACTCTAATAAGTATTTATAAATACTTGTACATACTTGGTCACTTTCGACAAATCGTTTGTTCTTATTTTAAAACAGCCCATAGCTTTTGTGTTTATTGTATGGCCCAGAAGATCTAATAAAAAATTTGTATGTTTAACAGTACGTCGCTCACCTTTCACGATAGAGCGTAACGTAAAACAAATCGCTTCCAACGTTTATGCAACAATCAGTATATTTCCCACGATTTTGAAAGTAAATTGAAGGTCAAAATATTTTCGAGGCACATAACAAGCCGAAACGCGTAATGTTTTCATGAGAAAAACGCCAGTGCGATATTTCTAAAACGTACTTCACAGAACGGATTGCGCAAACTTGTGCAAAACAAGCACTTAATTAATCGTGACATACAGTCAAAAGGACGTCACCTTTTAAAATTATAAGCGAATTATAATAACTAACCAAATCACCTATTTATTCCAAGGTTCGAATGCATAATTAACGAACACTATGACGCAAATCAGCGCATGTTTGCACACCTGTGATCAAATTTAAAGGTTACAGTGTTGTGGTAAGAAATGTAAAATTATCTCTTCAATCACTTAATATCGAAGTGGTCTGGTGACTCTGTAGAGTCAAAAAACTACATTACTACATTAACATATCGTCATAAACGCAGAACGGTGATGTACATTATCAAATGCCAAATGCCATTTAGTTGACTACAAGGCAGCCATTTTTTTTTTCAATGAGATCTTTGATGATCCGAAATACTGATAGAGATACATATTATCATACTTGTATATACGTGTTTCATTACAGCCACTTACAGATCCAGTTACAGATACAAATGTCGTGGATGGGAATGGATCCCACGACCTCCAGCTTAGCAGTTAGGTTGAGTAACCAATTTTTTTTAAACCGAACCTACGATCGGAATAATAAGTCTGACTGCGGACAAACGGACATTTAGAAGCGCATGAGGTATAGATCTTAAAAACGACGTGACATTAAAATGTTTGTGAAAATAGCCCTTTTCACATTAATTTTTACAGCACCGTCACCCAAGGGAAATTTGTAATAACGTGTTTTGTGTGAGTAGCACGAAAATATTGATTGCCTACCAAAGAGGTTTGCAAAAACGACTTTCATCTGTTTCGTTTTATGCCGTAAACGTCACTTTTCTGATCTGTGTTAAAACCAGTTTGGTGAGGTTGTTGATTAGTATAACAATTATTTCGTACAGACGAAGACGAAGGATACGCGAGAGCCATGTAACAATTAATTAGCGAATTACTGCTTCCCAAAATCGTATTGGAATTCAGAGGTGTGACGTCACAATTCACAATTAAACTGTATCATAGTATGCGACTTTTTTTTCAATAAGCACAATGCAATCGCAGAATACATAAATAACAATTTCCTTTAGCTCCTTGCCTTTTGTGCATTGTAACGATATTAATAAAATCGTAATGTGACATACCATCATACTTTCTTATTTAAAAGACCAAAATTAAGAAGCAAAAGAAATGTGGCTTATATAAGTGTTTACATTTTCACATCATCGTATCTAAAAAAACCGTAGGTATATTAAAACGCGAAAACCCACCAACCGCAGCGCGTTTCGCGTTTCAAGTTAATTGAGATACAGAAGTAATTTACGACATTTCGTTATACAATAACGTGTGAACATTGTATACGAGTATGTATGTAATCTTGAAATGAATGCTTATTACGTAGTAAGATAAGGCGTAAATTAACTAAGAACGTGCGTAACGAAATCATGAAGAATAATATATACTTACAGAAAAGTATATACATACCTACTTACAGACATTTACTTGTGTCATTAAATGACTTGGACAAGTGTATTGCAGATAAATAGACAGAGTTAATATAATATTAGTAAAATAAACTGCTATTAAATGGTCAAAGAACCTCTAATAGAACAGCATCTATGCAGACTGAGGATAAAGTACCTAGTCTTCTAACCCTACATCAATATGCAAGACTTCGTTATGTATATAGATAAGTAAAGATACTAACTTTGAATGTGTAGCATAAATACACGTGGTGATAATTTAAAATAATGGTTATTAAAAAACATATTAACAGTGCTACAAAAGCAATCATAAACAGTATATTACTTGTAACCTGACATTGATAGATTTAACAAGATTTACAAACATTTACACCTCGCCAAAGGAAGGTAACAGATGAACATCTCGACTAATTAAAACGCCGCTGAAATAATTGTATTCGCAGCAGCTAGAGCCTCACGTAAATTAAACCACATTTCACAATACCGTTAACAAATTTGATTTCCTTTTGATTCGTCAAGGCGTAATTTTGGATTTCACCTTTTTCTGTTCAATCTAATTTATGTTTGTAAACCGTAATTTCAGAAATTTGCTCCTTCTGTTAAGTGTATTTTTATATGAGGGATAAAATAAGAATTCTTCTGTATCTATAATGTACAATTTCATTTACGAAATCCTAAAATTTTAATTTTCCTATAACTTGGAAATTTCTGTAATTGGAACCACCCATATCATCTTACGCTTACAACAACCAATTCTCTTCACACTATGAAGTACCGAATACTAAGTCTTTTGACTTTCGGCCTTTTTAACGGTCATGTAGTAACTTTTGTGATCTAACTATAATCTACAGTCATTTGTCGCGATTGCTGCACCCATTTCTCCTATCTTCCTCCTCCTCCTCTTCAGTGCCTTCCTTCTTTCGTTCCCTCGTTGCTTCCTTCCTATGTATCTTCCTCTTCGGTACTTACTCTGTGTTCATACTTATTATCTTAGTCCTATTGGCTAACAATGAATTTGTCTTTTGTCAAATTGAGAATATCAGCACTATTTGACACAAGATTGAATTTTTATGGACGACTACTGGTTAACAGGTGATAAGAATTCCTGGTTTTTACTCGAACAATTTTAAAAACCACTTTAAAACCCCCAATTTCCCATTCGCACCTCGACATTGCTCCGCCGACGCAAATGCAATTTTCATATAATTGACGCCAGTAATAAGAATTTCGTTCCGTTATTTCAGCAAAATTCGCTCGGTTGTGGCAAAACAGAGGCGCACCCTTCGGTAATTTTAATTCTATTGCCTTCTCTAATTAAAATATAACAATCAAAAGGTCCTTTGTCTGCTCAATAGCGGCCTCGAACACTAGAATATGTGTTCAACCATGACCGGTTAAGCGATGAACTATTATAGGTAAACGCATATAACTGTCATCTGCTTGTGACCGTATAGCCTTTGAAGGTAGGCGGAGCGACAATATCATTGAAAAGGAAATTAACCAAGCCATACTTGAGACTACATCGGTGTTGAAACGATAAAATGTTATTTTACAGCGAAACTCAAATTAGGTCGAATCTCAGCCCTCATAAATGGTCTACGCACTTCAAAGTTACGTCCTCGTCACTAATAGGACTATGCCTGGTATGAAGGACTGATGGTAATAGGTCTGGTCACCGGGAAATATCTCGTGTTGTGTTGAACAAGTGTTTCCGGCAACGCCGCTGAAAACTGTGAACGTAATATATGTTGGATTGACTTGTCTGGGGGGAATATGTGGAGACAGCAGTACAACAATATCTCATTGTTGAATTGATCATAGCGCGAAAGTAATTAAGAACAAGCAACAACAAGCATTTGTCACCCTGAATTTGTTGCTACAAATAATTTTTTACTTTAGTGTATTACATGATAACCTAAAAGAGCAATATATTTGTACAGATACCAAACTCGAAATATCATATACCTACCAGTAATCATTGAATTTGATAAACAATAAGCCTGAATCAAGCTTGAATCTTTTTACGTCCAAACTTGCAAGTTTAAAAGGCATATGTTTTGGTAAAATCGAAACTCACAATTTTCTATGGAGCAAGAACGTATGGAATAATTTGCGACCCAATTGATTTACATCTCCGTGTATTTAAGTACAACCACGTTAATAATACTTAATTAGTAAAAGTATAATAATAAAATCAAAAACCACCAGCTACCATTTCCATATCTATGTATATAAGTATATACGTATATACATACGTATACATACGTATATACGTATGTTTATCAGCTGTCGTGCTTTGCTGTCGTCTGTAGAATTGTCCCAATTATTTTTATGACTTCATACTTCGAACTGCAATAAAACTCTTCGCAATTTACCGATAACAATCGGCGCCGCCTGTTTATTGGTCTTTCCAGAAAGTACTTTGATTTCTTGCGGTTACCGATTGCCTATCCACCGCCCGATTGACCTGACGCTATTAAAGCCTTACACGTCGTTTACGAGCGGCCACTGCGTAAATGCAGCGGCACATCTGCCGTACGGCGGTGACACTTCGGCTCTACGGCTAATTACGGCTGGTAAGTCGCGACATTAATTGCCGCAATATTTCTTTGATCTATAGAGTCATTTGAATCTGTCATTTATTTAACATACATACATAAGATATTTGCCTTCGGAAGCGTAGTATTCAAGTTCAATAAACGTCCCAAGAGTGTGTGAAATTAACTGGAAAATTTGTTCGACATGTCTTTTACCATTTATTTGTACAATTATTTGAATGTTGTAACTCGCTTATTTAAATTAAGTATTTACTTACTTACTTTGTCTTATTACTTATTTATTTACTAAGTTTACTTATCCGAAATAATATTCAATACCTAACAATAAAATATTTTATGTTTGTATTCTTTTCTACCCATTTATTGTTCGAATACTGAAGACGGGTCTCTTCTCATACAGAGAAGGTTTTCGACCACGCTCTTTACCTTCTATAGCTTCCTTCAATTACGGTTATAACAAGTGAAATAAAATATTTAATTTATTAAACGCACGTAACTTTACAACGGGACGTTATGATTCGAATTCAAACGCGCGGAACAGGTTTAATGACAAAATGTATGAATCCCAAAATTTATGAGTGCCCAGTTGTGGGATGTAAAAAGCAAGTTCCTACAACTTATGTACGGATCAACACATAGCATGTTACAGATATTGCAGTGCAGAAAACGCTAACGCCTTTGTCAGCGAATCCAATAACGGAAAGTATTTCATCTCCTTCAGTGAGATCTTCGATAGATCGAGGATAGCTACAAAGGCGCATCCGTTTAATATGCCCTGAATCTCGACACCAATAACCAACAATTGCAGTTTAGGGAACGTACCCATTCTACGTGTCCCATATATTACCATTCCTTACCCTACCATCACTCGTATTATATGCCAATATCCCTCCTTCCCTCTCCAGTCTTCACGTAGTAATTCGTAATTTATTTAACGGCCCTGGATTTGTGACAAAACGTCTGGGCATATATGTATCAGTGTTGCCATCTGTAAGTAAAAGACCCTAAACGCTGTTAGCGATAATAAATTTGAATTATAGCTCAAAAAGGCGCCTCATTCTCTATAGGATATTGATGTAACGTGACTAAGATCGAAGCCCAACTCGCTCTGAGATCAAGCGTATTATTTTAAAGATCCCCCTCCTCTCTCTAAGCGGATCACGTATTATGTGTACGTACCCTTATAAGACCTATATATCTACGCTCTTGGTACGCTTATGTATCGCTAGATCCGATCACATTAACGGTAAGCCTTACAAGTTAGTTACGGGATCTTACTTAAAGTAGATAACAATATAATATTCAACAATGAAATCTTTTGCATTACGAAAAAGTCATCGTTCGGCAATAGACACGTATTTTATTAGATAGTGAAATGATAAAAGTGTATTAAAAGTAAGTGGTCCTTTTATTTGAAAGCGTAATGTTAAAGTAATTACTTGATACAGATCTGGTAACGACAAATAAATAAGACTATTTTCGTAGTATTACATCACTTCTTTATACAATCAGCCTTCTCATTCGGAAGATATTCGAACTGTAATATTAAAGGTGATGAATAATCAGAACTTGAGCTAAAATTAATTATACAATTGGATAAATTACAAGTGGGAAGATATTATTACCACCTCGCTTATACGCCTACACCGTAACTGTGGTACAAATACAGATCCTGGATCAAAAAATGGCTGTTTATATTTTTTCCAGATATTAAAAAACACTTTGTTCCGCTTTTGAGGCTTGTTCAATTCTTACGCAGGAACCTTAATTTCTGAGATTAAATCTGCATTCAACTATGTCTGTATTCTCCAGTGAAAGTACTATTGAAATCGGTTTCGTGATCATATGACCAACAAGAGACCTGGTACCAATTTGACAGAATATACAACGAAATACTGTAACACATAAGGTTTTGCTCATCTTACTATGTTACTTTTATAACAAACAGTACCTAAATAGAAAAAGAATCACACAACAAATAAAACACAAAAAACGGATAGACTTATCCCTTGGCGATTGCCTACTTCAAGACATCCTTGAACAAGCAGGAAAAATATATTCTGAGATATTTGTAGGTACGATTGCACATAAACCGAAATAGGACAACATTCTGTCACGTCCGTATTTATTTGTTGTATTTATTTTTGAAGTTATACTTCTTTAGGCGCGTTATGAAAAATTGATGAGAGTGAAATATTCTCACAAAAGTTACAGTATGAAGTTGCAGCGGTTGCAGTCTCGAAAGTTGGCACCATCGTCGCCTCTGTTCACTGTTTT
>DWUN01002947.1:0-12840 GCA_018249975.1 Passova gellias
ATCCTATTCACAGACCTACTGAAGGTACACACAGAGAAGTTTCATGAGAATCGGTCGAGCCGTTTCGGAGGAGTTTCGTTACAAACACTGCGACACGAGAATTTTACATATTAAATATGCGTTAAAATTTAATGATCGATTTAATGAACTACGCTCGAGTTTCGGCCGCCGGGCGACCACTAGTAATAATAATAATAATGAACCGCAATGGTGATGTAGCGGGCCGGCTATCTCGCGTCCCGGCGGATGCGCGGCCAGCTGATAAGGCTGTACCGGCCAGCTATTCAATAATGCTAAATAATATCAAATAACTCGCACTCAGTGCCAGCGAAATGCTTACCTACGTGCGTTACTAGGAATGGCGCCGTGGGAAGCTCGCGAACGACAGTTTAAAAAGGCTTCGCATATCATCGATACAAATACAATTTCTTCATCACTAGCTTTCGCCCGGGACTTCGCCCGCGTTTGAATTTAACAAAACAGATAGTGTGAACCTACTTTTAAATGTTTCGTAAAAAATAACTTTTCTGTTTTTTTTTTAAAAAGTATCCTATGTCAATTCTAATACCTCCAAGAATATGTCGACAAAGTTTCACGACGATCGGTTAAGTAGTTTTCGCGTGAAAGCGTAACAAACAGACTTACATTCACGTTCTTAATATTAGTAGGGATGCGGTATATAGATACACTCATGGAAGGTCATGTTTCAGTCGTCGTACTTCGGCTTTGTGCGCCCTTCCGGCTGCAGTAGGCCGGGCGAAAAAAGCCCGCGAGAAAAAACTCCCAGCACTGTCTTGAATAACAAAAAAATATGTGTATATAAAATGATATTATGATGATGATTTGAAATGTACCATGCGTGTGTTTGATTTTTTCAAAACTAAACCTCGCTCTACGTACATAACAAGGTCGAATCGTGTTTCATTACGGCAGCGGTTCTCAAATGTTTCTTAAGTTGGGGAACAGTTTTGAAAAATTTCAAAATGTTTCGGAACCCCCCAAATCAATCAATGTACGTCGATTTAATGTCAGTGATGAGTTATATGTCATCTCATTTTTGTCTAATATATGGAACAATTCTAAGGCTTTAACTTCGACTGTAACACAGTATATTGTTATAGTGTACTAGCTGTCCCGGCAAACGTTGTTCTGTCATATAAATTATGACAGTATTTCTGTACTATAATATAATGGATGTTATCATAATGTACATATATTAACCTTCCTCTTGAATCACTCGTATCCATTAAAACGAACCGCATCAAAATCCGCTGCGCAGTTTTAAAGATCCAAGCGTACATAGGGATAGACAGCGGACGGCGACCTGGTTTTATGCTATTAATGAATATGTTCGTTACTGTCCGCAGCCGCATGCCCCAGCAGCGCCGCCGCCGCGATGTGTAAAGACGGTTGAGGCGCCGCACGACGCGCCACCGTCCACGGAACTATGTCGTTTTTCAATAATCTCAAAAAGGTCAGTTGTTCGACACACACCCCCTCCCCCTTACCCCCTCCCCTTCCCCCTTCCCCCCTTCCCCTTCCCCTTCCCCCCGCGCTCCCTTCCGCCACCGTCCGCCTTCTGCCGCCCGCTATCCTTCTTATAGTCCCCTCTTACGCGATTTGTGATTTGCAGACTTACAGACGCCCGTCATCCAACTCACGGGCGCTTATAAATTACGTAAGCGTTTTTTAAGCGAGATGTCGTGACATTTGATTGAACCCACTCCCATTCCCCAATTTCATGTAACATTTTTAAAAATATATATTTTTCTCATGTAAATGCGTTGAATTTTTATTCTAAAAACTGACTTCTATTGTAACAAAGTTATAAAAAACCCTGCTATACAAAATATAATATCTGTCCCTTACTAACCCTCATATGTTTCTGCGTTCATCTCTCTCTTCGCGCGTACGGGCCAGTTTCGAAGACTCGTCTCCCCGATCGGCCAGTGTCTGACCTAATACGTTGTTATATCCCGATGGTTCTTCTTCCAGGTCCTGCATCTCGGTGGCGGCCATGACGCGAAGAAGAAGAAGGTGTTCAGCAACATCCGGGACAACAGCGATCCCAACGAGCACTGGGACATGGTCGGCGAGCTGGGCGACGGCGCCTTCGGGAAGGTCAGCACTCGCCTGCGCCACGCCGTTTCCTTGAACGGTTACAGACCCTCGCTGTAGCACCGGTGGTCCTGGGTTCGATTCCCATTCGCCGACATCTGTGTGACCTGGCATCTTGAGCGGCTGCAGCCGTGACTGTAGTATCGATGGTCGTGGGTTCGATTCCTATTCGCAGACATCTGTGTGACGAGCGCATTTGTTTGTTTCTGTGTCTGGTTGTAACAAAACATATCTATATAAGTGTTATGTCGTATGTTTATCGGCTGTCCTGGCACCATAACACAGATATTCGATTGCCTAATTTGGAATCTGATAGCCGTGTGTGGAATTGTCCTGAGTTATTATTATTATTAATGGTAATATAGGATCTACGGAGCTTTTCAAACGGGTGCGCGTGAAAGAGAGGTCCGATTTCCTTCAAACGTGTTGTCTGTCAAAATCCGATATTTTTCGGCCAAAAACAGTAGCCTATGTCACTCTCTAGCCCATCATCTGTCTCCGCACCAAAAGTCACATCGATCCATTGCTCCGTTTCGACGTAAAAGAATGACAAACAAACTAACAAATACACTTTTGCATTTATAATATCAGTATGGATTACTATGAAAAGAGTTACCTCGTATACGAGCATCATTAAAGTTCTGTGGGCGTGGCACGTTTCTAGGTGTACAAGGCGCAGCACAAAAGCACCGGGCAGCTGGCCGCCGCCAAGATGTGCGTGCTGGACAACGAGGACGACCTGGCCGACTTCACCGTAGAGATCGACATCCTGAGCGAGTGCCGCCACCCCAACGTCGTGGAGCTACACGAGGCCTACTTCATCGACAACAAGCTATGGGTGAGTCCTACCGTCGCTTGCCAATATAATCTTCGTCTCTTTCATCCCGGTGTTGCTGTCGCACTCATCCGAGTACACCCGTCGCTCATGTCTAAATTTCCAATAAATGCATTAATTACGTCAAATGTTAAAGGACGGGAAGGTGGTCAACAAAGTGTGTCATTGTGTGACGAGGGATGGAGAGGTGTCCCAAATTTTGTGACATCACGCCGCTAGAGGGGTCTGACAAATGTAACAAGGTGTGATAAGGACGGGGGAGCGGACAATAAATCATGACGTAATTTTTAGATGGCCCCTTATGCATTTGTATTGTGTTTTTTCCTTGTAGACCTTGTAGACGAGTAAAGCATATTATTATCGTCGCGGTATACAAGAGTGGTACAGACGGTCGCGGTCGGCGGCGCGCTGCTTGTTGCGCAGATGCTGCTGGAGTACTGCGACGGCGGCGCGCTCGACTCGGTGATGGCGGAGCTCGAGAAGGGGCTGAGCGAGGCGCAGATCGCGTACGTGTGCCGCGAGATGTGCCGCGGGCTGCAGTTCCTGCACGCGCGCCGCGTCATCCACCGCGACCTCAAGGCGGGCAACGTGCTCGCAACCATGGCCGGCGGCGTCAAGCTCGGTGCGCACCCAGTCTCTATCTCTCCTCTCTCCCTCTCCCTCTCCCTCTCCCTCTCTATGTACTTCTCTCTCTCCCTCTCTCTCTCTGTCCCTCTCTCTTTCCCTCCCTCTCTCCCTCCCTCTCTCCCTCCCGCTCGCTGTCTCTCGCTCGCTCCGCCGCCGCAATTCAGACTATACCTTACTCTCTCGCACACTCCCCACTACCGCGAATTGGGACTATCCATCGTCTCGGACACTCCAATGCCGCGAATATAGGCACTACACCACTCTCTCTCATACACTCTACACCTCTCCCTCTCGCACAATGCGCCGCCGGGAACGGGGACGACATCTCAGTCTCTCATACACTCAACACCTTTCTCTCCCACACTCCTGCACCGCGAATGGGGACTCTTCCCCACTCTCTCATACACTCTACACCTCTCGCACTCGCATACTCCGCCGCCGCGGACTCTTCCCCATTCTCTCCTACACTCTACCTCTGTCTCTTGCACACTCTACGGCCGCGTATAGGGGCTCTCTAACACACTACCCCTCTCTGTCTCGCATACTTCACGGTCGCGAATAGGAACTCTTCTTCCTCTCTCTCGCACTCCCTACCCATCTATCTCTGGCGCACTCGGCAGCCAATCGAGCGATATCGTGTAGAAAAATTCAATGCGTGGCGGCGAGGTCATTCCATCTCCTTCCCGCAATCGCTGCGATTCTACCGAGGTTCCATTTCGCGGTGCCGATGATGGAGAATAACAACAATCATAATGTATGTGGTTTGTTGGGGTCGCAGCGGACTTCGGCGTGTCGGCCAAGAACAAGTCGACGCTGCAGAAGCACGACACGTTCATCGGCACGCCGTACTGGATGGCGCCCGAGGTGGTGCTCTGCGAGACCTTCCGCGACAACCCCTACGACTTCAAGGTGCGTACGCCGCCAACTCTCCTCGCTCTTCCATCCGCACGAAACGTTACCCCGTACCGCTCTATACATTGACAAGTGTTAGAAAAAATTGAGGTTATAAAATTATTACAGCTAGCTAATAATTATTTTTATCGTTGTAATGATTTCATTGTATTTATAAAAAACAAAAACTCACGGTGGTATGTTGGTAATATGAAACGTCGTCAGGTAAGGTGCGGGAGTGAAATCGCAGACCGAGGCGTCGTCTAAATTCAGGCGACGCTCCCCTCCACTCCACGCTATACAGGGTCATTTACCAGCTTTAAAGGGGAGCTCTAGCCTAGAGTATCCCTAGAGCCTCTAGGGATACACTTAGGAAATAGTATTATTACTGACACGTAGACTCCGAATGGCGACCTAAATGACGTCATAACAGCTGACTGCCCCGTGACGTCACGGCGCGCGCTAGCGATGACGTAACGAGACGGGGTAGTGTAACGTTGCTCGGTGTAATGTGCTCGGCAGGTGGACATCTGGTCGCTGGGCATCACGCTGATCGAGTTCGCGCAGATGGAGCCGCCCAACCACGAGATGACGCCCATGCGCGTGCTGCTCAAGATACAGAAGAGCGAGCCGCCCTGCCTCGATCAGCCGTCGCGCTGGACCAAGGCGTTCAACGACTTCATCTCCAAGGCGCTCGTCAAGGTACTACACGCCCGACACCGCCCCTCATTGCCCAAAGCCGTTGATACGGAGCAAATGGGAACGATGGTGCAATGCTTTGATCTCGATGCTGATAAACTTCAGCTAGTGCATAATTGCCGGTGCAACGTCAGCCGAGACCGAGTAGAATAAAACTACACCGCGCAGATCGGATATCTAATATCTTTGCTTTACGGTAGCAATATGTGCAGTGGTGATATTTGCTAAGCTTATTTTTATACTATAAATGGGACTTAATCGCGCACTATTTTAATCGAAGTATTTACCCCGACTCTCGACGTTTCGGCCGCAATACAACGGCCGCGGTCACGAGTAGACTGTAAGTCCCGTTTATAGTATAAAAATATGAATACAAATCGTGTAAGCTTAAAACACTTCCTAAGCTTGATTTAATATCTTAGGACCCTGAAAAAAGGCCGACCGCATCGGAGCTGCTCAAGCACGACTTCGTCAGCGGCGACCTCAACTCGAAGGCGCTGCGCGACCTGCTGCTCGAGTACCGCGCGGAGGTCGTCGAGGAGGAGCTGCTGGACGACGACTCTGAGGTACTACGGCTCGCCTTGCGCGGGGCGGGGTAGGGGGCAATCACGTTCTGTTGCAGGTGGCGAGCCGACGTGGACGCCGCTGAGACGTGGAAGATGCGTCTTCAGCTGTGATAGTAACGGTCCAGGTGGTATCCCAGCGTCTCGAGACAGCACGCTGTATATAACCCTTACTAACCCCCGGGGCTTTGGTGCTTTGTAATGTAATACATTTACTGGTGGTCTCTTCAAAACGACTACTGCAAAATCGGAGGTCATGGGTTCGATTCCCATTTGCAAACGTTTGTATGTTGAGCGCATTCGTTTCTTGTGTCTGGGTGTAATAAAAATATCTATACAATAATCATATAGTATGTATATATGTATGTTGGTCTGCTATTACATTACCATGACACAGGCATTTCACTGCCTAATTTGGAATGGGGCAGCCGCGTGTGGAATTGTCTTCAGTTATTATTAATATTATTATTGTTGTAAGTAAATATATTATATTAATATACCATTGGAGCTGTGTGTGTGTGTGTGTATTACTAACGCTGACTGTGTGACGCCGGCGGCGCAGGCGCGGGCGAGGCGCGCGCGGCGCTCTCGGGGACACTACCACCGGGTTGGTTAGTATCTCACGCGCCCTTCCGCCCGCTCCCTTCAACCCCCCCCCCCACACCCTCTGCGATCCGGCCGATTGCTCGCTTTAAATACATTCAACATAACCAGATCTATTGTGAAACAGTGATAGCCTAGTGGTTTGAAATTCAGCCTCGCACGCGCGGCGGTCCGGGTTCGATCGTGGCGTGCACTTCTGACTCGTTACATGCGTTTGATAACTAGAATTAAATATCACTCGCTATAACGGCGAAGGAGAACATCGTGAGGGAACTTGCACACCGCCGAGTTGCTATAGTGTATAATATTCTTAATAGTCTTTCTGAGGTGTGTGAAGTCTATCAATCCGCAGCCGGCCAGCGTGTTAGACGTATCTTAAAATCCTATCGCTATGAAAATTAAAGATAATCTATGTGGTAGTGTGTGGTCACTGTCACTTATGAACATATGTTTTAGATAAGTCGTTGAATGCATTTTGCTTTATTGAAGCAGGTATCTCCACAACCTTCCTCGAGCGCACCTCTCATAGCATTTTCGTAATGTTTAAAAAAGAATTGCACATTTGATCTACTGATATGTATAGAATCGGCCTTGTGGTCTAGTGTCTAGACACCCTGACTGCAAAACCGGAGCTTGTGGGTTCGATTCCCATTCACGAACATTCGTGTCTGCAGCACAATTGTTTGTTCTGTCTGGACGTAATAAAAATATCTATATAAGCATGTATATATGTATGATTGTCAGCTGTCCGGTTACCATAACACACAGGTGACCGGTGACCATAATACAATTGCCTAATTCCGAATCAGATTGGATTTGTTTGGAATTGTCCCCAGTTATTATTATCATTATTATTACTATAGGGGCGGGCGGATCGCTTTTCCAATGATATGCGGGTACAATAATGATTGTTAATACCAAGTCTTGTACGTTAATGTTATGTGTGTGTATGGTTTATATTGCACGCGAATCGGACTGTCAGCCGCGAGAGCCTCCGCCCACGTTGAAGGTAACATGAACACTTCTATTGTCATTATTGTTATTGTCATGACTAATATTCGGTGAGTATGACTAAGCGGAGATCCCTCACCCGGCGTGGACTATCCACAGAGGAGTTCGGCTTATTTATTTATTTAGGTCACTAACATATGTACTGCACACTGTTGCCCGGTTACGGTCACAAGTGTACACGCGATGCTCGCGGCCAGTGTAATGTTATAAGTGATGACAGCGAGGTGACATCGCATCATAATATTTAACACTAAACCTACCGACAATCCGTGTACACCTGTTCCTACCGTACGCGGTCAAATTGACCGGCGATTAAATGTTATCGATTTTATTATATAACGCGGGTAATAAAATAACTTAGAGTCAAGAAAATATTATATGGGTATTCTAAGAATTGTCGTGAAGTTTGATAACGATATTATAACGTTCAAAAATGTGTAAGCTTTACAAAAGTTTAAAAACGGTCAATTGGACCGGCGCCTGGCAGGTTTGGTGGTCAAATATTCATCCCAATATACAGTTTTTTTGCTGATCATAATAATTTTTGTTTTCTGTTTTTTTTTTTTCTGATTGCAGATCTTACTTTGGTTTTTTAACGTTGTTGTTATGTTGTATTATTGTTATTTCTTTTAGACTTGTATTTCACTATCGCTATTCCCTTTTTTGTTATTTATGGAACACGTGTGCTTGGTGTTTGATTTTTAAGAAAATATAAGGTTAGTTTTCTATGATATGGCTGCCGTGGACATGTCACAGGTGAATACCCGATAATCCTGGACAGGATGGAGGTTGGATCTTGTGTTAAGTGTACATTGCTATCGGTAGAATGGCGTTGTTTGGCGCCAGGGCGTATCTGGCGCTCGCTGATGGTCCCCAGAATCTATTACAAATAAAGGTTGAGAATCCTTGCGTTTGGCTGTCAAACACTTACCATGAATCGTCACCAATTGATCGATCGTCACAGAAATATTTGTAACTTTAAATCAACGACTTTTCTTTGGAAGATGTCTTCCTAAATCTTTCTTGTGTGTGTGTATCCGTGCTAACGTGTGCCGTGTGTGTGCGTGCAGGAACACCGCAGCTCTCAGATGCAGATGGAGATGGAAGATGACTCGACGTCTGTGAGGTCGGCCGACACGCCGGACATCAAGAGTGAGTTCACATCTACCGCATTCATTCTTTTGTGAACGGTGCAGCTTGTATGCACCGATTTTGGTTTGGATTTCAATCTCATCCCGGGGCACCGGTGTCCCATGCTGCCGCGCAACTCACACTTTAATAAACCACATACGTTTTGCAGTGGATTAAATGTCACTCCAATTCAAAACATGCAATGGTTGTTCGTGGAGGGTGTTATGTTGCAGGGAATGGATAGATTGATCTGCTTGAAGTTCGTACTGATGACTTCTAATGAGCCTTATCGGCAACCGCATCTTTATGTGATGAAACTAATTTGAAGTTGGTATGCTATTACAAAATTGCTATAGCTGGTTCTTTCATTGGCCAGTGTCGGAGGCCGAGCCTCTCCCCGCCAGCGCTGCGACCACCGCCACCGCGCGCGCGCCCCCGTCCCCGCGCGCCGCCGAGCCCGCGCCCGCGGCGCCCCCGGCCGCTACTCCCGCCCCCGTCACCGCCGCACTCGCCCCCGCCCCCGCGGCCGCCGCCCCCGCCTCCGCCGCCGCCAAGCGGCCTCACGACGACGAGCACAGTGCTGACCGGAAACATCCGGTGAGTTGTTAATGGCCAAAGAACGACACGTTTGTACTTTGTATGAACTTCAGAAGGTGACAAAGAAGATGATAATGATAACACATTTTTCTCACAGCTTTTACTGCAGTACTACATACAACTAATTGAAACGAACAAATTAAGCCTATTACATATATGCCGATGAATGAGAAACTAAAACGTGTACTACAATTTTTCCAGGCTCCGAAAAAAGAAAAAGGCCCCGCGCCCCCGCCACCCGCGTCTCCCGCGGCGCTCTCCCCGCCGTCCCCCCTCGCCGCGCACACTCCCGCACCGTCCTCCCAGTCCTCACAGTCCCCGTCGACCCCACCGACGAGCACTCAATCCTCATCCGCTCAAAGCTCGCCATCGTCCACTCCGCCGTCACACTCATCGACCCCATCGATATCGCTGCCCACATCCGTCGCTCAGTCCCCTTCCTCGCCGTCAGCGAGCCCCCAGCCGCAGCAGCAGCCGCCGCAGCAGCAGTCCCCGTCGTCGCCGTGCTCGCAGGTATCCAGCGTGGCGAGGAACAGGAAGCAGCCGGCGCCGCCGCCGCCCGCGCACCCCGCGCCAGCCGCGCAACCTTCGCCCGCCGCGCTCTCCTCGCCGGCGGCGCCACCGGCCCCAGTGCCGCCCGCGCCCACCACGCCTGCCGCCCCCGCCGCCCCCGCCGCCCCCGCCGCCCCCGCCGCCCCCGTGTCGCTCGCGAGCGCCGCGTCGCCCGCCGCGGCCGCCGGCAAACAAATCGTCGATCAGGTATAACCGCACAAATCTCATAGCGATCATGAAATTACCGAAAAGCTTCTCATAGGCGAATACGTTCAGACGTTTACGGAGAAACCGAACACCTCTGCTTCACCAAACAGATGTAGTTTGCAGAAACGACCAGCTTTCACATTCGCATCTTCAATTACAGCTTTCATAGTTGTTGTCAAATACAAAGTGTAACTGACATCATTAATAGATTCTGCTGAAACTTGTGTCACAAGAACCATACGTTAATAGACGAACTTGCGTACATATAGGTGTGTAGAGAAGCCGAGAAGGCGGTCGAAGAGAAAGCCGATAAGCCGACGCAGAGGATAGAGGTGAACGACGTCATCGTGGACAGCAGACCGAAGCGAGACGAGCTCGGCCACGAGAACAGGGTCACCGCGCACGTGAACCGGCTCAACGAGGAGTTCCGGCGGACCGGCTCCGAGATGAGCAGGTCCAGCATCGAGCTGAACAGGACCAACATCGAGGTGAACAAGGCCCATCTCGTCAACAAGAGGGCCAGCGCCGAGATCAACCGGCTCAGCGCCGAGCTGTCCAGGGCGAGCGCCGAGATACACAAGTCGAGCATCGAGGTGGACCGCATGATCGCCGAGGTGAGGCGGGCGGTCGACAAGGACATGTCCCGGTCCAACTCCACCGACGAGGTGGGCGGCGACGTGAAGCGCGTTAGCGCCGAAGTGAGCCGGCTGGAGCGAGAGAACGCGCGCTCCCGCTCCGCAGACGACAAGGACAGGGCTAGTGTCGAGGTGAGAATCGGCAAGGACTTCTCGCGGTCCGGCTCCATCGAGGAGGGCGAGGTGCGGCTGCAGGGGCCGGTCCGATTGCAGAACTCCGTCGAGATCAGGAATGTTACGGTGAGTTGCTAACATTTCATTTTACTACCTAGCAAGTTTGCACTAAAAGACTAACTAATGAATCTATTATGGAAAACATATTATCTCTCTTATTCCTATAGCGACATCCAATAGGAAATTGCAATAAATCGGACTGCATGTAAATCACTTCCGGGAAGTAGGGCTTTAAGTGCTAACTTATATATTGATCGGTCCAAACAGTGTTAAGTCTAGATTCTAGATCAAGATAAGTAATAACGTATGTCGGTGTGTTGGCGCGTGCAGCCGGCCCGCGGACTGACGGCGGTGACGGCGGTGTCGGCCGTGTCGGCCGTGTCGGCCGTGACCGTGGTGGCCGTGAGCGCCGAGCCCAACTCGCTGGCGGCGGCGCCCGCCGGGCTCGTCACCGTCACCACCACGCATCCGCCCGTGCTCAGCACCGCCGCGCCCGTTAGTACACACACTTACAATACATACATGTATACACCCAATGAAGGTCTCGTTTTAGTCATCTCGGTGCGTCCTGTCTACCCCGTTAGGGACCTGGCGAATTACGTTTACTGCACTCGGAGGTTCCAAAAAAAAAAAAACAAATTTCTACTAGTAACTGATTTAATATAACAAAATTACAAATAAATTTATTACTAAGCTTAACCTAATTCCTCTCGATGTCGGAGTAAGAATAATTAACACAAATTAAATCTAAAGAATCTAGACTTTGTATTGACGTTAATCAATCTTTGGCAATTGCCGAATTGCACTTTTTATACTGACATGTTTGTCGGCCTGACCTGGCGGGCGAGCATTGCACTTGCCGATGGCGTCAGCGATCTTGATGAGGTTGCGCTACGTAACAGGCGTGAGTTTATGTTGTTGTTGTTGTTGTTGTTATTGTTATAAAGTTCCACGGTATGCGTGTGCAGCTGCCGCCGAACGCGGTGACGATCTCCACGACGCCGCCCATCGCGGACGAGGTGGTGATCGTGGGCGCCGGCTCCTCCTCCGACGACGACTGCTTCGCGCCCTCCTCGCTCGACTCGCTGGACTGCACCAGCTCCTACACCGGTGACTATCGCACGATACACATTCTAGAAGCGACTCACTGCGGCGCGTGATAATACGGACGGCTGCGGGCCAGCGCGCTCCGCGGGAATGATCCTCTGTGGACAAACCTAATGACCTCTGAATCACGAGAATGACACAGAGTCAGTTATGATCGACTGACCCACATTATGATCAGTATCCGCTGCGATTGTCCGTTCTGTTAATATCGTGTTCCGTTACAGAGAAGACTCGAGGCAGGCGCCTGGACAGCAGCGAAGTGCTGATCCTGAGCCCCGGGGCCGCCGGCGACTCGGGCGTGTTCGACGACAGCGTCACCAACGGTCTCAACTTGGTCAGTGTACATATATAAAGTATGTCGTGGCCGAGGAGTGAGATATCCTGACTGCAAAATCCGAGGTCGTGGGTTCGATGCTCACCCGGGCCAAACATGTGCGATGAGAACGTTTATTTGTCTGTGCCTGTCTGCAGTAAATATGTATGTGTGGCAATAATAAATGATTTAATAAAAAACTAACTAAAAATAGGTTGTTACAATTGGTGCTGCCACTCAAACATCTGCAACATATTCAACCTGAGTGTGTACATATATAGAAATGTATATAATATGTATGTATTGTTATATGGGCTGTCGTTGAATGCAGTGCCCGAATCATTCCCTTAGCGAACGCATAAGCGTATGTGATGTAATCGTGTGCGTGTGTGCGTGCAGGACACGTCGCACGTGTCCGTGGTGACGGTGGGCGGTGGCGGCGTGCGCGTGCGTGACTCCGCCGCGCCGCGCCTCAGCCCCGACAGCTTCGAGAGGTACCGCTACCCCCACGCCACCCTAACACTACTCGTCGTCAACAATCTGAATCTTTATGCAAACCCTGCTACAATAACTAGTATTTTTACAAAAATTACCCACTCCCCCACCCCTCCATAGGGTGTAACTTAGCATTCGGTCATAGGAAAACTTGATTCAAAATATCGAATACAATACAGCCTTATAATAATATCTCTGGAATCGTAAAAGGCGCTGTTAGAATAAATAAACGAGACGAAAAACTTGTAACTTGTATTTTTATTAACCGGTAAGAGAGAGCAC
>DWUN01002948.1:0-12838 GCA_018249975.1 Passova gellias
TTAATCGTGAGAGACGTTCTGATTCGTATGAATAACAATAATAATTGTTCTTTGGTACATTTAAGACATATAAGACGATTTTACTGTAAAATTTGATTGATTTTCATATCTTTTCGCTTGCATTATTTGTAAATAAAATGAAGACGAATTTCTAGATATTCTGCATCGCTTGCTGTTAAGGTTGTATAGAAATTGATATCCAAGTTTAAAGTAATGCGCGTCACATATGAATGTTGACGTCACCAAAATCTGTAACATCAGTGTGGCCGATAAAGCAATCTCGTGAATTGATACGCGAACGCACATGTACATACGACGAACGTGTAAATCATAACGCGATAATAAACTCGTGAAGTCATAGAAAATATGTTACTATTTTTCCACTGCTTACATACATACGTTGGAACGTCGAATAAAGTGTAATAATTTTATTAACATCTTCCGTTTGTTTGTACGTTCACGTCCTATTTTATGTAGGTATCACATACTGTAAGAAAAAGATACATAAAATCTCCCCATATGTGGTGTATATTTCCGCCAAATTGAACGGGAAATACCTACAAACTTATTTTTTAACCGCGTTCAAATCCTATCCCGATATCTTAATCGTTTGTGATCTCGCGCATACAGTGTTTACACGCCAATAAAATTTGAATTGAACTAGATTTATTATCAGAAATGACTATGGCTAGAATATAAAATAGACATTTTTAGGGAGAATCAGAACATTCAATGCTTGCGACAGCTGCCCGATTGGCGGTTGAGTTAAAATGACGTGATTTATCTGCGATTAGATATAATTAAACAATCCGTTGTTCCTCGCTGTACACGAGTTAGTTGTCAAGCCTCGGGCTTGGACAAGTTTCTGCTGGGTCGTGATGATAACGGTGAACAATTTTTGGTTTGTTATTCCTTAATTACTCGCTAACTATGCACTGCGTTCGAACGATGAACGTGGCGTTACGATCGTAATTCGTCTCTACGGACTGTCTCATTGTAAAGCAAGGGTTGCCATCGCAAATTTGATTAAATTGAAGAAGAAAAACAATAAAAAATGCGTATCAATCTTAGTAATTAAATGTCTCTTTATCTCGCCCTGATCGATTGGCATCGTAGCCGCGACCGACCGAACGGCCGGCTATCCCCGCTGTAGAGTAATGGTACTTACTACTCAAGCAGTCGTCGCTTTGTTGCCAAACAAACAACTGTGCCGTCACGCCGCTGTGTGTCGGTGCGCCGCTTGCAAGGACGACGTCGAAAAAAAACGTAAACTCAGCGAAACAATTCACCGTTAGCGTTCCGCACCGTTAATGCTAAGGATCATAACGCGGCGCTTTATATAGCTTCGAGTGGTTAATATATACACTTACAAAATCCGATATATTTGGCACTCGATGCTTTCTGTCCACCCCGTTAGGGAGTTGGCGTGATGTTATGTATGTATGTACTTACAAAATCTTATCTATTTTGTACTAATGAAGTATCAATGTATAACGGTGAGAGAAATCTCATAGATGTCTCCATAATACTCTCCGCACAAGAGAGTCTCGTGGTAGACTATGGTTTTGATGTGTGTTACACACTTATCAGCACAGAACGCGACAAGCAACGCGTCGCCTCGTGCGTTTGAGATATCTTTATGGACTTCCATACATGTGCACTCACTTATCGTCTCCATACTAGCCAGCAGCCAGCGGGGGTGATCGGTGGGGCATATCAGCGAGTGAGCGACGACTTTAGTCTTAGACCTTCTCATTATTAGAGGTGAATGGTGTCCTAAGTATGGAACAATAGACAGGGTTGGTGAAACAGTATTTGCGCAATTTGCCGTCTTTATTTTTCAATGTATCAATTGTACGGAACGCTGTATTGCAAACGATTTTAACTCACTCGAGTGCCGTCGAGTCTCATTGGCTGCTAAGGTTTTTTTTTTTATTTTTTACTATGAACTTGAGACGTCCATCGTTCGTTTTGACCTAATACGCATTGGCTGCGATGCAATAGCGCCCCGCATTTTCCATTAGCGGGTGCGTTCGGTGATCAATTACGTACCTTTGCTTTGTTTTGATACGAGGTGAACATACGCTCGAAATCTAATTAAACAAATATACCCTAAAAACGGTACCTGAAAGAAAAAAAATTATTCTTTATAAGTGCTGAATTTTGTATCGCTTATGATGTCCGATGTATTTATACGAGCAGTTTTAAGGAGCTAGTTTCTAGAACCAATATATGTATGGTTCTATATAACAAATAATTTCGATACATGCGCAAATCTAGCCCTTCGCATAACCAGATTGCTGAAACACTATCATTTACAGATCTAGTTTTTTATCATACTTAAGGCTAGTGTTTACAATTCTAATTGCAACAAATTATAAGAAAATTAATATAGCTTATGGTGAAATATTTTAACACATGTGTATGATTGATATACGATTTTATCGTCAATTAAAATATTGTGAAACTGAGAGATAATATACCTGCCAGTAACAAAAAATCGCCAGTCATTATCAATTATTGCGTTTACTAATAAATGTATCCAAAGAAATACCACCGCTCAAGTGACCGCTGATGCAAAACTGTTAGTTTTTTATTATTAATTAATTAATTAATGAACGGTTGCTAATTGACAATGTCTGGTAACCGCGTCGCGTCCGATACCAAATTCTATTCTCGAACGAACAATTTACCAATTAACGTTTTCGTGTGCATAATTATCTTGTTAAAAAGCCGATGAGCTTACGATCTCGCGTACATTCCGCGAATATTTGCACGCCACTAATTACCGCAGCAGGCAGACCTTGCGCCAGTCGGCCAAGTATACTCTGCATCCTTTAAAATGCACCCACAAATAACAAATACCAGATTCGGAAGACGGATTTTTATCTCAGGATGTTATTTTTTTTTTTTTTTTGAAAAATTTCATTTGTTCCTTCCAAAATATTACGAATAATACCGATTCGAAGTTTTCCGGTATTGTAATATGAACAACAAACAAATCGCCAATTTATATGTAATATGTTACGTGTTAAATATAATTTGAAATATATGATATGAATTTTCAAGTATCGGACGTGTTTCAATGTCGTGAGATCAACAAGTTTTCGACTATATATAATATATATACACATTTTTTTATGTTGTATTATCCGTCTTTGAAAATTCATCGAGTGTGGAATGTAGACGGCCATTTTTTTGTGTTTCATCAAAGAAACGGGGACGAATGGATATTTATACATATTATTAAAAAAATTGTTAACATAGCTAACGTATTTAATGTATGGCAAGCTAAGAACGACTTTCGTACATTTTAAAATCGCCATAATATTATCCGAGCAAAATTGAAAATTATCTTATTTCACTTGTTTCTTATTTTATCTTATCTTTTTTTTTATTTTTTGTCAGCGCTTTATATTTCATTTCGATCGTTTTATGCATATCTATTGACGTTGTCTATTCAACAACCGACCCATAAGCGTGTTGGATGACCTTTTTTCATAATTAGTCAGACAAGAATATACCTACTCACCGATATTGGTACAAACACATTCAACGTTCACTTTGGCATCGACAATATTCGTATAGAATCCTCAAATATCTGTATGCTTTCGAACGACTTAAGTTTAAGTGACTAATCGTAAGGAGCAGCGGAGGGTATGACGAATCCGAGCATTGTGCACTCTCGGTCACTACGTACGTACGTACACACGTCAAAGTTTTATGGTTTGCACCGATTGGTAACCTACGCGCAGAACGTTGTTTAGAAATCCATGACATAATCTCGTCGACGCCGTAACGTCCTAATTGTTCTTTTGTACACATACACACACATAGTGACGTGGACCTTTCTAGAAGATCGCTTAAGTAAATCCGCTCTCTCCAATCACGGTTTCGATAATATTTTGAACTCCTGTAAAAATGCTAGCTAATGGATTCTGATGCTTAGTCTTTCTTTGATTTTTTTTTAATATAGGTTTGAGACAATATCAGAATGAGATAAAATGATCCGAGCGGTACATTTTCGTATGTAAATTTTATTTATATATTTGAATAAATAAATATATATAACTGTAACAATTCGACACGTGGCTCTCTTATTCCAAATTAGGCAAATGAATGCCTGTGTTATGGTAACCGAACAGCTGATATAGATACGAAATAATACTTTTACAGATAGATATTTTTATTACGACCAGGCACATAATAAACAAACGCGCTCATCACACAAATGTTTGTCCTGGGTGGAAATCGAATCGACAACCTCTGGTTTTGCCGGTCAGGGTCTAATGTCTAACCACTCGACCACGAGATCAGTCATATTATGTACCTTGTAATAACTTCTATATCCTCGTTTGCCACGATTGTATGAGAAGGGGCCCGTTTTATTTAACCGACACTCGTGGATTATGTGAAACGACCTTTATTACCATTTATATTTTATACTTTACTAGCTTTTGCCCGCGACCTCGTCCTGCCCCCGCCGCAAAATATGTGATTATTTACGACATCACATTAGAAACCTCAAAAATAACAGTATTTCTCTACTATTAACGGATGTTATTATACATACAAAACCTTCCTCTTGCATCACTCTATGTACTAAAAACAAACCGCATCAAAATGCGTTGCATAGTTTTAAAGATCTAAGCGTACATAGGGACAGACAGCGGAAAGCGACTTCGTTTTATACTACATATGTATATGTAGTGATTACTATAGTGGGCACACAGAGACGTGTGAAAACTCGCGCCCGAAGTCGCTATCGATCGGGATTGTGAATTCCAATAAATCGATATCTCGGTTCGTTAACTGATAATGTAAACCAATTATCAGTCATTATACTCGCTGCCTATTGCGCGTATCTCTATTTTCGTGCCTAGCGTAATCGCTACTGGCGAGAGACGGGGCCACTTTAAATGTAGGAACTCTATCAGGGAAGATGTCGAGAATTTAGCGAAGTGGGGGAAAAGTGATGGAAATGTTGACCCCACCGCCATGCGGTATATATAGCTAGAAAGAGAGAAAGAGACAGAGGGAGACGAGGCGATGTGTTTGAATACAGATTTTTAGATTTTAGATAAACAATCCAGTATAAAATGTGATCGGTGCCTATCTTACGTACGTTTGCGGTCCCTATACGCTTGTTAGGCGTTCTGTTGCCTTTTTTTTTTGTACAATTTTTTTTTTAATACTTTAACTAGTCTAAAATGACATTAAATAATAGTCCAAGCTTAAGACACAGACAAGTCTAATCTTTTTACTGAATATCTCTGTCGATAAGGTAAAAGTATTGTTTTACACATGCACCTAATGAATGTCATACGTTTTTATTATATATATGTCATCATTCATCGATTTTGGCACCCCTTCGACTTCGATATGTCGGGACATAAAAAAGCCTTCGAAAAGAAAACCCTTGCACTTTTATTTGCGATAGCGGACGATGTGCTGTTTATATTTAGAGACGCTATTTTGTTCACGGTTATAAATGTAACAGTCGAGTGCGTTGTTTCATGCACGCTATCACATGGGAATGCAATACATAAAGGGTCATTATTCCAATAATAGTGTGGTTATAACATAACAGAGGCATTGGGAACTCGCCCGGCGTATTGACCCCCAACGCTCGCGATATGTCTAATTATATCCTTTATCGCTCTTTGTTTTCCGACGCGTCGTACACACGCGCTCGGGCGGCGGCCGCGTTCGCCGTTCGGACGATTTCGGCGTTAAGATTTGGATATTCTTCTTCTTCACGAACGTGTAGGATGTGGAATGAGCTCCCTTCTGAGGCATTCCCGGGGCGCTATGGCATGGGGCTCTTCAAGAAAGGCGCAGAAAGAGCTGTCGACTCCTCGGATGTTGCAAGTGTCCATAGGCGACGGTGACCACTTATCATCAGGTGGCTCGTCTGCCTGTTTGCTGGACTGAATTATAAAAAAATATATATTCTATTGAAAACGCTTTACTGTTATATACATGTAGCAAGGAAATAAAGAGCGGTATTAATGTCTAGTGACATTGACTTGTCAGTCTCGCCATATAGGTTATGGTGACGATTAGCGGACATTGTATACTCAATAGTATAAATAGTAAATCTTCGTATTGGGACCATATAGATCCTATAAGTAACACAAGTAACATAAGTAACACAAGCCAAAAAAAATAGATTTTGAAATTTTTGTCTGTCTGTCTGTTGTCCGGCTTTCGCGCAAAAACTACTGGACGGATTTTGTTTAAACTATTTTTGTTATATAGCTATTAGTCCTCGGCAACATATAGGCTATAATATATTTTGAAATACTTTAAATTCTGCTCAAAGCCACTATTCCACGCGGACGAAGTTGCGGGCAAAAACTAGTTAATGTATAAGACGCTCGAGCTTAAAGCTAACAAAGTTACAAGTAATACATACAACAATACATAACATACATTACAACTTTATTGTTGAAAGGAATAAACGTTTTTAAATTGATGTTTAATCATTGAACGATCGATAAGAGCCCTTGACACGTTCGTTCATAACGCACACTGGGGAGAAATGAAACGTACGTTTCCTTTATCGATGGCATGTCACCAACTGCTAGCGTCTCGCGTATTATCGTGTCGGAGCTTCGTAAGAGAATTTTTCATACAATATCGCTGAGAATACTTTGTATTCGTGTTTTGTTTTGTTTTTTGAAATCCTCTCTCCATTGTTACAACACCGGTCTCGTCCGATATTGAAACGGTTCAGATAGACTACCACGATTGAGTGAGGAATTGGGTTGACTTCACACAATTCAGAGAACATTATACAGAACTCCTAACATGTATATATTCTTTCTCCGTTATAGTTATAGAAAGTGATGTTCAATTTATAAAACACACTGGAAAGTCAAAGGTGAGTTGCCAGGATGTGAAGTCGGACCACCCAAGTGAAAGACTGTAAATCCAAACTACTAGTCTTATCATTTTAATGACATTGTATTCATCATTTACTAAACGATTTATTTTATTAACAGCATAACATTTGTATACTTATAATAAAAACTAGCTTTGCCCGCGGCTTCGCCCGCCTGGAAAATCAGTGTGTCACAAAGTTTGCTTCTTCAAAGATGCGACATTTTCGTAAAACAATGAAATTCCTAGAACAACTAAAAAAAATGGGAAAAAAAGTAGCCTATGTTCACCCCAAGACCGTCAAGTCTATATGAAATTTCATCACAATCGGTTCAACGGTTTGAACGTGATGACGTCACAGACAGACCGACTTACTTTCGCGTTTATAATATTAGTATGTATTCGACTTTATCATGACCGAAATTGATCTTACGTGTTACTTAACAGTGACTATATGTTTCTTATCTATTCACTTCGATCAAATTGTACCTAAACATGCTCAAGACTACCGACCTTACAGTATGCAGTGACTTAATGCAGTAGAGACATTCATAGTAATTAATGTCATTTTTATTATTATACCATCACGCCAGGTCCCCAACGGTCTTAGCTGAAACCACCAAATTGTCTCCGTCGCTACAAACCTAACGTGCAACGTCTACATTTATGTTAATAAACTATTCCAGAGCTTTTAAGTTGTTTCATTTCAAACGAACGAATGTGGTTTGTCTGCATCGGCGTTCCCGTGTTGCACGGCGCAGTGGAAAGCGTAGGAGTGCGATAAAGTGCGGACGCGTTTCAGTTCTAGTTTACTATCGATACAATAACTCACATAGATATTGTATAGGTATATGCCGTTTGATAAAAGCGCAAAGTTCGTTGACCCGCAACCTTTTCGTGCCCGTTCGCTATGGGTTTTGATATAAAGACGAAGACGTTTATTTGCATAAATATGGGTACACATGAAGATGTTACAAGATTATTCGTCCAAGCCATATTTTTATTCTACAGCTGCATATTAATACTTTGAATTTCTCTATACGTTCTGCGATATCATAGGTTGTTTAATAATAATCTTGAATAGTTACTGCAGCGTTTTGCAATTATGTATAAGATCTTTAAGCTTGTCGTTTCTAATTGGATGTTGGGTGGAACCAACGTAACGATTTATTGCCAAGCGCGTATTTCTGGCAGATCTTCGAGGACACCTTTATCGTGCCTACTGCAAAACGCAGCATCGAATCTGACCGCTAGAACTAATGCTAATTGATTCTTAATTGATTTGTATTTCGTCCTGGCATATGCATGGTGTGATTGGTAATGGGCCAAGTAGTCTTTTAAAACTGGGTATAACATACTCGATTATTCTGCCTTTTAATCACTCGTAATTGTCGTTGAAACCTGCATAATCTGGTACCGAGCAACTAGGCCGAAAGCTAAGCATGGCAAAAATCAAACCGAGTAAAACTCAACAACAACAACATAACATCACGTCAGGTCCCTAACGAGCTAGGCAGAGAGCATCGAGTGCCAAATATCTATGTCCTTGCAAACGTGACGCGCTTCGTCTATTCAGTAAAACTCAGGATTTCGTTTACCCGGCACAGGCCCGTGTCGATCCGCCTCTAGGCTCTGATGTATTAGATGACGCACGACGCAATCGCGCCCGCTACGCCAGCCGGTTGCAATTGTAATTCAGCCGTCGCCAGAACGAATCGACGGGTGGCCGGTGTTTGCCGGAAACGTCCTCACAATGGCAACGTGCCAGCCCCAATGAACGTATCAACTTTACAGCGTTTATTACGACACAATTGAAAGAGAATTCCTATACATACTCCCAGGCGCTTCGCGTGCGTTTAATCCGCTCGAATTAACACAGTGTGTATAGATAAATACATATATATATATATATATATATTCGGCCAATTGCGATACACTCACACGCGCAACCGCTAATGGACGTGGGAATGCGCTGCGTGTGTCTGGCAGCGCTGCAACATTTACGCGACCGCGGGCATTTGCAATTCAAAAGCGTCGTCGTACCTACTGACTACTACCATTGGTGGTTGTTCGCACGAGGATTCGATGGGAATACATGCGCTAAATAAATCAGTGACGGAATGGATAATGCGGCAATGTTGAGTGGCGCTCGGATTCGTGCGGCGCCGGTGCGGATTTATGGTGTCCGCGGTGGTGTTCGGGTTGCGTTGCGTTGCATTCCGTTCCGTTCCGTTCGGTTCCGCGACGGTACCCGTGTGACCCAGTCGCGACGCCGCGTTCGCTTTCCCGACGATGAGCCAAGTTCATTGGCACCGGCCGTCCGCCGCCGCGCCGCCCCGCACCCCGCGCTCCGCGCCGGTCAAGCCTAAAAACTGACGCGATATCATTATATATCTAATAAATAGAAAGTGTTCAGTTTCGCCATTGATGTCTATTTTTAGCTACGATACTGTTTGTTACTCAACTTTATCGGTTCAGTTCAAAAATGGGCGGCCGTCATAAACGAAATCGGCAGACGGACGGACGGACGGTGAACGTGCCTAATTCTCTATCGGTGTGTTACTCAAATGAAATATTGAACGCCCGATTCATTAAAGATTCCGAGTGTTTTTGGTTTAGTTTTTTGTTCTCGTTGTTGTTTTTTTATTGGAACTTTTGCATTTCTCTTTCAGTGCGATCGATGATTAAATTTTGTTTTGTTTGATCGAATTGGAAAGTGGTGATGTTTTCAAATTCTATATAATTATAATCTATATTCATCACTGTTTAATATTGCACAGACTTAGCACTACAATTGTTATGGCAAAGTAGGTTTGCAAAACGCATTCCTTTTGTATGACCGCTTATATATTTGGGTTATTAATGAAAGCAAGTTAATTATCAATGAAAGTTAAGTTGCATTAGAAATTTTTTCATGAACTCAAATATCGTCGTGATTTTAAAATGCTTTTGAAAATACACAATTCGAAAATCATTCTTGCCCACATTTGGACATTATAAAATATTAGTAGAAAAATTATGAATGAAATGACTGGCCTTGTAAAGTTCATCCATTTTTAAAATTTGCCATTGTTGTACGTTTAATAATTTATTATACGTGAGGTTTTAAATACAGAGACTTTCGTACGCCGTAGTTAAGGCGGTGCAATGCTATAATTAAAATACGTATAGTATCACTATATAGTATAAAACAAAGTCGCCTTCCGCTGTTTGTCTTAGATCTTTGAAACTAGGCAACGGATTTTGATGCGGTTTTTTTAATAGATAGAGTGACTCAAGAGGACGGTTTACATGTATAATAACATCCATTATATGGTACAGAAATACTGTTATTTCTGAGGTTTCTAATGTAATGACGTAAATAATTGCGGCAGGCAATTTTTTGCGGCAGGAGCGGGACGAAGTCGCGGGCAAAAGCTAGTACTCGTATATATTTTATATGTATATTATTATCATAAAGTAACATAATAAGTTTGTAATTAAATTCGTGACTACCAAGTTCGACGCAGATATCGCGGTTGCATGGTTTGTGGTGACATTGTTATATCTCTTGTTTCATTAATATAGAGATATTTTTAGAGTTGCAGTGGTCCTTAGCTAATAGGGTTACGAAGGTCGGATCTCAATCGCTTTGTAGCGAATTCCTCAATTAATTCGTATAGAAGAACATTTTTCTGTGAGGATATTAGGTATGTTTTTTTTATCCTTATCACGTGTTTTTTCTAAATTTTATGATAATTATTAAAACTGAAGGTTATCGCGATTGAATAAAAAATGTTTAGTTTACTATTTGTTTTATAATTATAAATTAACGAATTTTATTTATAACTAGTTGCGCCCCGCGGTTTTAACCGCGTGAATCCGGATCCGTTTGGGAATTTCGCGATGAAAAGTAGCCTATATGTTTCCCTATAACCTCCTCTGTCTTCCAGTGAAATTCCTATAAAACTCAGTTCAGCCATTCCGGAGATTAGCCCGGACAAACTGAAAAACAGTCAGACAGACAAAAATTTTAAAGAAAGTTTGTTAGTGTTTTAGTATCGTGTAAATAACTATAAACATTTGAAACTTCAATTTTATTTATTTTTAGGTTGTCATGCAAATATATTCACAAATTGTTTTTTGAGCCGATTTGATAAATTTTAACGTTTTTCTCCCCCTTCGAGAGCGGCTTACAATTAACCGTTAACGTTTAATGAATACGCTTAGTGTATATGCTAATGCGCCATTGTGTATCGGGGAATAATTTTGACAGATGCTGAACATCTGTGCCGCGCGGGCGACCTTATTGATCGGTGGCACGGCGCACCTTATTGTCCGTACACACTAGACATTATCCGTACTGCCTATTTGCAATCAATGAGGATTAACATAAACCGCGATGCCGACGGATGCGAGCGCGCCAGCCTCGGGCATGCGAAGCCGCCATTACCCGATACATATTCACGCAGTCGCGGCAATAACGCGCTAGCTTATGTACTATGTCCGTTTTTGGGTTTGTTGCGCCCATTGTTATCCGACGGCTATTCGAATCAACTTAGTTGCTCGATATTTATCTTAGTACACATTATGTATCTATGTATGTATTCGTGAGACACTAATGTATTGTGTATGTGAAAACAGTGAAAATATGTATGCGGGATATAGGTAAACGAAAAGTAAACTGTTTTGCTGCTTACAAAATTTTTAAGAGTAAGATGCAATGGTCATAGAAACTTTTTCGTAAAATATAGGTAATTTTAAATATCATTATTTATGTAAGTATAAATGATTTTATTCTCTAATATTAACTAAACTATATGTATTCTGTTCGTCTACGTATTTTATTATACCTATTCTTATAATGAATGAAAACCGGTCAGCCTCCGTATACCTTTATGGGTAATAAATGGAAGCTTTCATAATGTTATAATGAAATAGTAAATACAAAAATACATATTCGTTCGTCAATGTTGCGTATACACTTGTGCGAAACAAATATTTTTCCCTTTCCTTCATTTCTTTCAAATTGACATAACGTACGCATGCATATACGTGGAGTTTGTGGCGCTTGCCCGTTTACGGCGTCGGCTCGGTGTGCTGAGTGCGAGTTCAACAAATATATTCACGGTGAGAAGCGAGCGTGAGTTGCTATGGTATTGACTTATCGAATGTCAAATTTTGTATTTCGTACACTTTGAGCTCTCGAAATAACCAATCACGTGCGATTATGTTCCCCATTGACAAGAGCTATTGACATTAGCACTTGCAACAATTAGTTTCCCATTACTGACACTAGTAGGCGCTGTTTCAATTCCATTACAAATTGTAGTTTACCGGTTCGGAGACGAGTATCGGAAGAAAACTCGCACTAGGCACACCGGTCCGGTTCGATGCGAAGTAGAAACAGTACATCACCTATCGTATTGTAACATCATTATCGGTCATATGTCGCGTTAATGAAAAGCAATGTAGGTCGGAGTGCGTTAAAGTAAACATTTGCACTCCTATACGAACGTACCGCCCCGCCGCCCGGTCTCGCGCGCGTCCATCGATGCGTCGATTACGTGCGCGCGGTTGGTCTTCGCACGTTCTACGTTGCGATCGTCGTCTCGCCCGTACCTCACCGCTGGACGCTCGACCCACTTGCCCGAGGTTGAACTTGTCAGTCAGTCAGTGTGAAGCGTACGCTATCCGGCGGCTATCTCACCCCGCAAGAGTGCGACATCTGTGACCGAAGCGGACCGATGCGGAACTAAATAAAAAATATTATTATTATTATTATTATTGGCTATATTGGCTGCCACGTTGGTCGTGCGGTTGCTAGTGCGACTGCCGATCGGGAGGTCGTCGGTTCAAATCCCGGGTTGGGTGCTGCTGGAATTTTTCTAATTTAGAATTTCTAGTAGTGACTCGAGAGTCTGGATGTGTGCCCGTTGTATGGCATTAGGCTCACCACCTATTCCACGGCGGG
>DWUN01002949.1:0-12838 GCA_018249975.1 Passova gellias
CCTCCTAGATTGTTTACTATAATGTAATATAACAAAAACTTTAGCCACAGCAACGCGTGGCCGGGTCAGCTAGTTATCTTATATAATTCTAAAATACAATTAGCTTAATTTACTCCCTATTACATCAGCTATATACCGATGAAAGTTGCGTCGAAATCGGTCCACCCGTTCAAGAGATTAGCCGAAACAACCAGACAGACAAAAATTGTAAAAAAAAGTATTTTGGAAAACGTACCGTGTATACTTGTGAATTTAGTAAAAAGCGGTTATTTTGAATATTACAAACAGACAGTCCAGTTTTATTTATTTCTATCGATATAAAACACTCTCGCTTCTATATTATGTACTGTACATTATTATAATTGGATACATTCTAAGGTGCGTTTGAGAAACCCGGGCAGCGCACGGTAACCGCACCCACCCGATATTGACTGGACGAAATTCGCAATGCAATTCGTACATATGATTTATTGCAATATATAACGAATTTTTTGTTGTTTCATGCATTGATTGTGTTAAACCCGTATATGGCGGATTGCAGTGGGTGCTCTAAGTCTTTTTTGACCGGCTTTTACACCAGCCCGAAGGGCGCGCTAAGCCGATGAACGATGACTATAAAATGTATGTGGCCTGGACTGTGGGCGAGTGGTTAGAGACCCTGACTGTAAAACCGGAGGTCGTGGGTTAGATTCCCATCCAGGACAAAAATTTATGTGTGCAGCACAATTGTCTATCTGTTCGTAATAAAAATATCTGTATAAGTATTATATCGTATGTAGGTATATACCTATGTATGTTTATCAGCTGTCCGGTTACCATAATATTATTCAATTGCCTAATTTGGAATCGGATAGCCGCGTGTGGAATTGTCCCCAATTGTTATTATTATTATTTTAGTATGTAAATGTACGTACTGCGAACACTTTCGCTCGTATGCAAGTCATGGATGTAACAATGAAGTGTTCGGCCGTTCCGCCAACAGTTTCGAAACCCGCTATTGATGATACTGTTTTACATTATTCGGTAGCTAAAGTTTAATGTATGACCACACATAACTTTTTACAGAGTAGTTCGATTTTGATAATTCTTCTTTTATTGAAAAGGTCGAAGGAAACCACGAAGTTGGTCTCGTAACAATAAAAAAAATTCTTAAGATAAGATCTCTTTAATAGTTATTGGTTATCGCTCCAATAAATATGTTCTACATGATTAAATTTTGAAAAAATGCTTCAATTAAGTCATTATAAAGTTTTTGTACTAATGATGTTATTACTTAAGTTTTTATTTATTTTTCTTGTTGATGAATTTATAAAATTGCATGAAGTCATGCTTGAAATGACGGAAATGTTACAATCATTTAATATAATGTGAATTACACTTAAGAATTATGTACACTTGTTTTATTTTGATAAGATTTTTGTACGGACGGGGGAGTTAAGTCTCCGAAACCGCCGTGTGTGCATGAGAAAGTGATGAATGTAGACGAAACGCGTCAGGTTTGCAAAGACACTCGGTGCGCCCTGCCTACCCCGTTTTGTGTTTGGGTGTAATAAAAATAACATTCAAAAATATATAATGTGTATATTACGTATATGTATCAGTTGTGCAGTTACCACAAGACAGACATTTAGTTGCACTATTTGAAATCAGATTTGCCCTTATTAAGAAAAATAAGGCTAATTTACACTTGAAGTGTTTTTTATACAGGTGTGTTACCATCACGTGTGTAAGTGTACACACCCCTTTAGATCAAGCTCCGAACCGACCCTGAGAAGTGAAGGTTAGACAACAATGATTGATGTTCACGAAATGTGTAGCGGCGTTATGTCACGGCGACCGTCGCGAGAGCAGCTGGAATTTGTTGTTGCTTGACCCTAAATCGAAGGTCAATCTTACTTTGAACGTATTGAAGCGAACAGGTGTTGTGATTCGAATGATGTGGAAGGCACTTTATGTTTATTGTTATTGCCTTGTTGGTTTAGTTGTTACTGATATGTGTCTGAACAGGGGTGTCGGGTTCGATTCCAATCCAGAACAAATTTAATAATTTAATGATAAGTATGACTTCTTCTGTTCTTTACATAGTTAGATCTTTAAAAGTACACAGCGGATTTTGATGTGGTTTGTTTTAATATATAGAGAGATTCCAGAGAAAAGATTATATGTATTACAACATTCATTATATGGTAGAGAAATACTGTTATAATTTATATGGCAGAACAACGTTTGCCGGGTCAGCTAGTTTAATATGAAAATGTTTTTCGTTACTATTGGGTGTTGCAAAGACAGTAGATATACAGAAGCGGAAACTATAAATATGTTCATTAGGGCGAGTCTTGTTCCTATAAAGACTAGTTCGAGCAAAGAAAGTAAAGATCCACTTTCCTCAGTCATGCCTGGGGTGAACGATCTCAAGCCGTCCAATGGGTTTCTGGTTGCCGCTTTGCTTTCCTACAACGATTATACAAGGTCTTGGTCCAAGGTCTCGTAACTTTATATCCCTACTAATATTATATTATTCATTTATTTCCTACGCTTTCACGCGAAAAATATTTCACTGATCATCATGAAACTCTGTGCACATATTCTTGGATATATTAGAATTAACATATGATATTTTTTAAGAGAATTTTTTCTTTTCACGAAGTATAAAAAAAGTTGGGATACAATAATTGTTTTGTTAAATTCAAACGCGGACGAAGTCGCGGGCGTACTCGTAGCTCGATGAGAAGTAAAATAGTCAATTGGAAAACGTGAATTCTCTCATAAAAATTTAGCGATTTTTTGACTGAAACATTTTTTCTTATGTTGTCTTTGACAAGAAAATATGAGTTGCGAAATTTTAAGATTTTGATATAATTTCAAATGTGTGGATTAGAAGTGGAGACGAGAAAGAACATGAAAAAAATACATTGCATTTAAAACTTGACTATGTTTATCCAGGTTTAGCTAGTTCTGGGTCTATACTTAAACCTATTTATTTTTCTCGTTATATCAAAGACTAAAGACAAAGACAAATACGTTTATTTGCACAAATATGACAAAGACAAAGACGTTTATTTGCACAAATATGGGTACATATAAAGATTTTACAGGGTTATTAGTGCAAGCCCTATTTTGGCTTTTATCGCGTACAAAATTATTAAATGGAAGTGACGTAAGGTACCTTACTGAAAATATATTTTTTTTATTAATCCTAATCTTGTTGACTTGTTGCATGATAATTGACAGCAATTTAGGCTTGTCAGCTTAATATTTGTGGAGTATTAGACTAAACCGTAGTAGACTCGATCTAATTGGGACATTTTGGTCCCTTCACTGCCAGTAAATTTAAGTGGTACTGGTTTTGGTTGTTTACGCGCCAATAAACGTAGGCATTTTGGTGTTACTGCAATTTGTAAAGGTATATAACATCAGGTATATTATTTAGACATACTCTACACTTTGTAGCGTACCCTCTCTTTCGGAGGCTATATAGGGTTATAAAGGAATTCTTAACGAAGTGCTATGCCATAGACAAATGCGAGAAACTATTCGTATTCGCGATAGCTTAGTGGTTCCAATTTCAGTTGCCCGATCTGGAGCATTGGGTCCAATCCTGGCATTCTCCTGAGCTTACAAAGTGCTGTAAGCAAATGAAAATTGGGTCAATTTCAAATAGAAATCATTTTTTAATTAAATTCAAATACAGATCTGTAGTGCAGCTCTAATAGAAAGTGACTGAAGTCAATTTAGTTCTTAACTTTGGCTGGTCTAGACTTAGTGTTTCCATTTCAGTGCTTTGATGTGTTCCAATACATTTCACCACTATGCGTATTATATTGCAAAAATCGAGTCACTGCCCCATGCGTGTTCGCAATTCGATTTCGATAATATGGCGTTTCGAATCGAAACGAGATATCTTTTCGCAAGCTCAATTTATACACAACAACGAGCTGAGATATGTTTAGAGGTTTTATGTGTTGTGCCTGACGGACAGTTATCGTTAAACCATGTTAAAGCATGCGATAGAAGGTTTGGCTACTAAGCTGTGCTTACACTAATTTGCCCTGAGACAGCATGGTAGAGAGTTGAGTAGACACCAGTTATGCCGCAATTGCAGGAAAGAACCCCTTAACTTTACAGATGGCTTTCGGTGTGCAAACGCACCTGGTCTCCAAGCGATTCATTTGTTAACATAGATCTTACAGATATACAGATGTAGCAACATAGACATAAGATCTATTGTTTCGTCATACAATTTTTATTTAATTATCGAAGTAATTGGATTCGTGTCTATTTTTGTTGAAATCGTTGCGATCGCGAACGAAAATTGGCCAAGGCTCGCTGTTCCTCAGATAAATATCTTAGCGTGTTTTAATATTTGGTAATAAATAATGCATGTAAAATTCAGTGAAGTAATCCCGCCTTCCTGTCTACGAAAACTGTTGTCTATCACTTTTATTGTTGATTTATACAACAATTCGCTAATATTATATAATTAATTAGATAAGATTAAATTAGATTATATTTCTAAAAGATTAGCAAAAATACGAAATAGAATTAAGCAATGGAATGTAAACTTAGAAATGGTAGTCGAGTTGTTTGTTCATAGTTTGTACGCAACGTGCTTATGTATCCAATATTGGTTTTTGTCGACTTTCATTTATTTTAAGACGAAGATAACTTATGTTAAAGTTCAGGATTAAGTATACTTTACCTCCTACGTCAGCTGCGCCACCTGGTGAGCCAATATATGATAGTACTTATTAGGAATAATAAGTACAGTTCTATTATTTGTAGGATAATAATAATAAATGGGACAATTCTACACACGGCTATGTAATTCCAAATTAGGCAATTAAATGCCTGTGTTATTGTAACTTGACTACTTATATTGATACTTATATGACTGACTACTTATATTGATATTGTTACTACACCAGACATAGAACAAACATATGTGTTCGTCACACAATTGTTTGTTCCGGGTGGGAATCAAAACTGCGACCAGCTTTTGCAGCCAGGTTGAAATTTAAAAAATCATGCAAATCTCATTCGGATATAACGCAACGTGGTTGCATTTTATATCATTGTGATCGCGCGCCGAGAGTGAATGTTACAGACTGCACATTTTCCAGTGCCCCCGGGTGAGGCAATGAACCGTGAGTACAGAAAAGCTCTCTGTTAAATATCTGTTTCTAGATTCGTTGAAACACTTGTCGGCTGTAGTTTAGCATACTTAGAAATGCCTGGGAATTTGTTGTTAAAATTATAAACTATGGAACTATCGTTCAATTTTTTCTTTATTGCGTTTCCCAAATGGTTTTCCAATAGTTAGAAAATAAAAAAAAACAGTTGACAATCAGAGAAGAAAAGCGCACAGAAACATTTAGCATTTGCCTACATAATACATATATACATAATACATAATATACATAATACATAAATCTTCTGTCACAGTGTCAGTCATCGATGGACTCCAAAAGTACTGAACCGATCCTAATGACACTGCAAATATGTGTACATTGGTCCAACTTGAGAGATAGGATAGCTTTTATTTCGATTAATGATCTCAATTTTTTTTATAGCAAAATCAACCGTGCCTTACGATTTTTACATAAATGAGATTAATTTATTATAACGTTATCATAATTTAACCACAACAATCTGCTAATCGTAGTTTATAAAGAAAGAAAAAAGATTCTTTTTAGGGCAGACAACAAAACAAAATTTTTAATCAATTTTTTTGCTGTTTGAGTACATGTACATGTGTAGATGCCAACCCCATTGGTTCCTTGCATAATAAACAACAAAAACATTTAAAAACTAAAAAAAAAACAAAGAATGCATAAATTAACATACACAACAAAAATTATATAAACAACAACAACAACAAACCATCACGCCACGGCCCTAACAGGGTAGGCAGAAAGCACCGAGTGCCAAATATGCATCGTTCATATTACACCAGTATTATAACGATAGCAGAACATTCGGAACCTGTTTGAGCTATGTACATTTCGAGTGCCGAGGTAGGAAGATATTTCATAATGGCACCGGAGTCGGCGCGATGTGCTGTGAAACTAGTTTCGGTTCGGATACATTGTTATGCAAAACGTTCGCTCGCTAGCTTTTATTCAGCACTTCACTCGCGTAGTTCATACTGCGATATAACGAAGTTTTCTTCTGTCCTCTAATCGGTCTTGGATTTCAGGTACCTATACTATAAGTGCCGAGGACGCTCGTGCTGGTAGAAACAGATTCTTACAACATCTTATTTCATATAATTTGCTTTTAAGGGATTCGTTTTGGAGTTTAGGTTTTTTTATGAACAAAAGATAATTTATAGTTATCGTCATTTATATAAACAGTAGCGCATGACCAGTCTGTTTTGTTGTCACTACTGGTTCTTAATAGATGTTAGATAGCTCGACAACACTCAGTTTTATTTCGTAGAACCAGTTCCAGCGATGACTAAAAGAAACCAGTACAGCTCAAATCATTGTTATGCAAAGTAGCAATATTTAGTATGTTATTAATATTCTCAATCGTTAATATTACTGCCGCTGATATTAATGTTTATTGGTATCTGATTAAGAGATTGCATCAATAAATTAATTAATTTATTTTTATTTAATAAATGTATGCACACTTACAATAATAATTTAAGTTACGAGAAGTACATTGCAATAGTACTGCTTATCTCTAAATAAATCTCTTCCAGTAGACCTGCGATTGGAGAAGTGGTTACAAGATGGTAGAAATAACGTGTACACAAAACATGGAGAAGAGTAAATCATGAGACAAACAATAACAACAAATAGATACACACATATAAATTCACATACATATATAATAAGTAATCTATAAATACTCAAATAATCAAATATAAGGAGACATATACATACACATACGTTCATAGTATTGCCGATGAGGAAGAAAACAACGGAAATGAGCTGTGCTATGGAACTAGAACCTCTAACTTTAACCTTTGTTTGTTTAAACCTTTGTTTCTCTACGGCTTTTTAAATCCAGGACTGTTGGTACCATTCAAAACACGTAATATAATATGCTAAATGTCGCTTGTAAATTTACAAATAAAATTGTGCAATTTTTGTATTTATACAAAAATTGCACAATTTTATTTTTGTCTCAAACAGTAAATTTATACACACGAAAAAAATATACAAAGTATTTTCTGCATTACTTTAAATTTGTATCATTCTTTAATTAAAACAATAGCTTTAATTGCAAAGATACTATAAATGGTGCAATATGGGTTTTATGGTGCAAATAGGCTTTCGTTTGATGGCGAATATTAATAGCAATTAATTTGTAACAATAATTCTGTTTGCACTGAGCCATAGGAAACTTTTTTCCACAACATTACAATTTCCCTGTCGTCATTGGATTCGACTTATACTTATAGACGTACTCGAAATAAATGTAATTTGTATATAATAACAAAAGTATTCCTATTGAGACAGTTTCACAAGTCTATTGTTGAGGTTACGTGCGAAATGGTTTCGTTTGAAACGATGGGATTGTTTCAGACGTCTTAACGTTGGGTAATGTTAATTGAAATGTAACGACCCTCAAGTCACATTGGGGCAGCGCGGACTATGATTGAGGCCTCCCACATATGGTTACACATCCCTGCCCAACACTGGGACATATACGAGTATAGGGTTGTGCGTATTTGAGTTTCTTTTCAATACAGACGTTTGCAAGCGATGTTTTGGTTATACATTTTCACCTAGTTTGGATGACAACTAGTCATGTTGGCGAAGCTGCTGTGAGTGACCTCGACTCCTCGAAGAAAGGCTAATCTGCTTGTTTCAGTCAAGGCCAATTTGCCAGGTGCTCCATTGCTAGGCTAACTTTAAAAATACACGCTTTTCTAGTTTTTTGAATTAAATGTATGTTTAAAATAGTAACACTAATGAAATTGTATTAAAATATGTGTTATTGTTATTTAAGGTTCCCACCACTGGTTATTTTCGCTTTAATCTTTTTGTTTATTTCGTTACAACCCAAAAAGTTAATAACCGTTTAAGACAATGTTTGTATTAAAGTAAGCATTAAAAGTATTTGCGGAAGACTAAAGGCGATGTCACATTGATCTTTATATTTGGCATTCGTTAATAAAAAGGGACCGTCATTTAAAGAGAAGCACTAATTTATTATTAAAGGATATTCACAGAATTGATTGCTAGTTAAAAAGTGTACTTTTTTCGTGAGTAATGGATACTTAATAGATGCATGTAATCGCGTGATTGGCTATCGAAAGAGCGTGTACACGTGACAGGCGGCATTCCTGCAGCGAGATGCGCCTAAAGGTGTCTACACACGACACTCACGATTTTGTTTATTTCATTCCAAATCTGCAGCTCAAATACCAAGTGTGGACTTAAGGTATAGTGACCTTCCGTATGTGTCAACTAAGGCTGATGATGGTGTAGTTACATCAAATGTAGGAGGAAAATATTTACAATACAAAAATAGGTTTGTAAGTTTATGTATCCATTATATTAAAGAACATGATATGTCCAAAGCAAAAATAAAAAACTTAACTTTTTATTTTTAACAAGTAATGCTCAACTTGGGACGAATAAAAAGTACAAAAATTGACTTATTTTGTTTCGAAAATGTTATAAAACGGAAGTAGCGTAAGATTTGAATGCAACGAATGATGAACGTCTGACCGCAGCCTTACTTCCTTGCATCGGTGCATCCGCAGTGTCAGTGACCGCTGATTGCCCGTGTAAGGCAACCTGCACACTGGCCGTTCTCGACTCGATCGTTACATAATTATTTACTGTTTTTGCATTATTGCCCTTACAGAGAAGTAATCGGTTATAATTATTTTTATTTCTTTGTATCTGTGAGATTAGTGTTTCTCGAAGAGAGCGTGAACTTTCCGTTGTGAGCGCTGCAGGCTTACGTGGAGGCACTATAGCCACATCTATAGAATATTTGTGAGCGTTGAGATGGAGCGAAGAAATAATAGATGAATATGAACAAGTTAACTTTAATTAACGATTTCACGATTTCAAAGTCGTTACTGCGAAATAAGTAGGTTTATAAATAACAAAAATTGAGGGGACCCTAAAAAATTATCGACTTCCAGATTAAGCGGTAAATGACATAAGTTTGAGAACCGATGGTCTATATAAATATTAATGTAGTCGGCTATCTTTCAAAAACGAGGCTAGACTAAGAGAAGAAAAAGAACACTTAACAAACAGTGAGATTTAAAAAATGTACATATTAACACGGTACACTAAACACCAAAGAATTGACTAAAGACTAAAGAGTAGACCAAAGACTAAAGAGTAGACTAAAGTCTAAAGAGTAGACTAAAGACTAAAGAGTAAACCAAAAACTAAAGAGTAGATTAAAGACTAAAGAGTAGACTAAAGACTAAAGAGTAGACCAAAAACTAAAGAGTAGATTAAAGACTAAAGAGTAGACAAAAAACAAAAGAGTAGATTAAAGACTAAAAAGTAGACCAAAGACTAAAGAGTAGACTAAATACTAAATAGTTGCTAGTTAGTGTTAGATGTTAAAGTTGCTATCATAAACAATAATAAACATAGTTGCACAGTCCATAACCCGTTAAAGATTCGTGCGATCATAAGAATAGTTTAGCGTTCGATGAAGTCACGAAGCCATTCCGCCCGATCACCTTGATATGTGGAAGGTAATGCTAGGACATTCTATTTAATCTGCTTATAGAATTTCCTTTGTAGATTTCAATGGGAACTTTGTTATAGGACTTGCGATTTCGAAGGAATATTCATTTTAGTTATTAATAAAATATAGGTGTTCATATTTCATATGTAATTTTTTATTATTTAAGCCGAAATCGTGTCAAAAACAACATAGTGCGAGTGAAAGTTAATTTAGACCGATAACATTATAATAATGTAATGCGGAATTAAGATCGTTACTCACTTATCAAATCTGCACCCAACTAACACCGTTTATATACTAGGCGTTCTCCGCGATGCTATGCTACTACTACGTGGATATCTCACGCGACAACGCTAATGGCGTCAGGTTTTCAGGTCTCGAGAAGCTCCTCCTCCTTACCCAGGCAGTTCTCACTCAATGCGAGCTATCAAACATAATTGATTGATTGATACACTTCACCGCCATCCCGATGCAACGCGGTAGGAAGCGAGGCGCGTTTGATGCGCGCGCAGTTTGACAAGTGAGTGACGACTCTTAGATCCGTACAGTTGTTTGTTACCCGTGAAACCGCCATGTTACGGTCAACCGCGCGCTCGACGCAAAAAAAAAACATTTCTCTCTCAAAAACTGTTACAACATCGCGATTATAATCGGAGCGAATTGTGTTTCAGATCTGCCTATTTCGAGATCCGAATCGGTAATTGTGCAATGTGTTGTCTTTGCTTTCTTGTATTAAGAGCGGGGATAGCTGGTCTATGGTATTTACGATTCAGTATGTAGAGTAAATTTTTTCTACTGCTTTACGTAACGCAATGAAATTAGTTCCTGAAATTCTTGATATGTCTCTGATTAATGATGATTTTTATACAGTACTAAGAAGTTTTGTCGAATTAATTATTTTCTTTTTCTATCTTTCTTTCTTTTCATTGCTATTTCATTACTAAGCAGATGTTATTGCTACCTTTCACGTATCACAAATCACATGTCATTTGCCACTTGTCACATATAAAAAATCATTTTCAATTATTGAATCTCTGTCTTATAATACCTATGTATCTAATCAGTATGACCCATTTTCTATAATATAGCAAGAGTAGTAAATGCATATTAGTGTCAATCAGTTCAGTAATGAAAATTGTTAATAAAACTGATTTGTACTGTCGGTTACCTCCATATTATTACGAAGGAAATGAAGTAAGACCCTTCAATACAACACTCATAAATCTAACTTTCTAAGAACAACACGGTCGAGGGGCAGAAGGAAGCGAATGCAAATTATCGCGGCACCGCATCTCCGAACGAACGTTGCGTATCGAGACGTTACTGCAATTTCTATTTTCACTGTCCGATACAGATTTCTTAATGATTCCCGCGTGTTGCTATAAGACGGCGATTCATTGACGATGCACAACCTAAGCCTGTAATACTTTTTACTGGAATAACTTACATATTTATATGTAAATCGACAGAAAATATTGATTTTTATATTGTTGTCTGTTAAACAGATGTTGAAATCTCAATGCAAAGGCTTTTATATCTAGTACATCCTGAACACTTCGACTCGCTAACGAGACGACATTACTCATCAATGGATCACCACCTTAAATCGGATGTTGGTTGCGAAGATTTGTAACGATTCACACTGTCTAAATTGTTGGTAGCAATACAGTTTTTTTTAATACAAGTTTAACGAAAAAAGATCAACTTTTAATGTCATCGTTATCATTAAGCCTTTTATCTTTTTTGGTTGTTCATTTTTACCGTTCAATTGTTGGTCAGAGGGCTTATTATATAAGACGGTTCATAATATGTCTATTTGTATGTTTGTCAATTATAACATAAACATAGTTCCACATAGTTCCATAACAGAGTTCCACTACCATAAACCATAAACCACCATAAAGCCTAATAGTCAGATGTGACACTGTGTTAATTAAAGAAAAAAAATTACCTTCTTTCTCTATGGTTCCTTTATCTATGTTTCCATTTCACGTAAAAAGTACCTCGTTAGTTGAAGCAGTGCTTAGGCAATGAGATCTCTATGAGATATTTACATCACGTTCACGTTTTTAGTAAGATTACATAAACGTTGTATAAGAAAGCTCCAACCTACATTTGGCTGAAACTTTTTGTACAGTTACACAAATGCACACAAGGTTCGCTTATTATCTCTTACAACTTTACCAATGCGTTTTGGTAGACCTTAATGGGACGGTGTAAGATGTGATTGCGCTGTTTGGGCTGCCGCGTTCGTTGGTCGTCAAGCGTCAAATCACGTATTTAAACGTTGTTAGTGACGCTATGACCGTGGAGTGTGGAGCTATGTCAATTGTACTGTTCGTAAGATCAAAATATCGCTCAGCATTACCATCAAAGGAAACATCGTGAGGAAACTTAAACGGTCAAAATTTTACGTTAGAAGTCTAGCAATGCTTACTTTGCCAGTGTTAAGTTAAGGCCTAAAACTTTTCTTCCTTATAGTAGACTAAGATTAGTCCGCGACTTCTTCGAATAGTGATTCTGGACAGCATTTTAATTGCTTAGGATACTGTAATTGCAAAACACACTATTTCACGCTGACGAAGTCGCGGGCAAAAGCTAGTAGAGTCTATATTGATCAGTGATAATGCAGTATTCAAATGGTGAAAGAAGTTTTGAAATCGGTCCAGTAGTTTTGAAGACAATTCGTTATATACATACACACATACAAATATTTCGTCTTTATAATATTAGTATACACGTGTTGGTGGAAGTGCTCCGTCCTATTAATAAGGCTTTGTCGGGAGCTCTAAAGTATGTGAAAGCGGACCCGTGGTTCCGACAAATGGCGCGTGAGGTCTTTTCCAGTCAGAGTTCAACATACTTTTCTGTTGCCCCGCGAAGGAAGGTTACCTAATGGTTTTCGCCATTTAAAAAAGACCTTGCATTTTTTGATGATGAGAGAACAATCGTACTAAACAGTGGAATGACAAGCGTTGACAAGCAATAATGAAAAAAAACAAAATTTTAAGGCTTTTAATTTTGTACGCCGTGTAAAAGGCAAAATATGGCTTGAACTAATAATCCTGTAACATCTTTTAAATATGTACCCATATTTGTACAAGTAAACGTCTTGGTCTTTGTCTCATGTTTCAATGACTATATTAGTGTGGAGCTCATT
>DWUN01002950.1:0-12837 GCA_018249975.1 Passova gellias
AGGAAATTATAATCACTAAACAGTTTTTGCATCGTGAGAAACTATTGCAGATTCTCATTAAAAAATAAACGCACACTAATCAGACTGTCAATTAGAAATGCCGATGTGAAAATCAAATTAATGTGTCACGCGTAACTTTAAAACGATTGAGTTTAATTGACTTAGAAAAACAAACTGAGTTTCCAGCCACATTGCAACATAGTTGGAAACCAGTCCGGACTCACTTAAATATATTATGCAAATAGCGCACTCATATAGCACAAGTAAAGATTCTATACGCCTTATACGTTGGCTATAAAATGAACTAGATGTTATGATACTTGCTATAAAGTCACAGAAAAGGGCTAACAATCTTTCTTAGTGGTACGGACGGGTTTGGACTGCGAATGAGGAATCCTTATAGATAACGTGTATCTCATATAATATGTCACTTAGATATAAAGCTTACTGCCCAATGTTACGGTTGCGACAGTGCCCTAACTCAATAATGAGTCAATTACCAAACAAAATTATTGATTTCAAATGGAGAAAATTTCACGCTTCAAACTACTTTCATGGTAAATTACATATTTTTGCACTTTACGATTTCATTACTGTTTAAAGAAAAATTTTAGTAAAAAAATATTACAAAATCGTTTTTACTCCATGCTAAACAACTGACGCTTTCGGAACTTTATTTTGTTGCATGTTTAAAAACATCTGACTTATATTACGAAATAAATGATTTGAATTTGAACATTTGTTTTATTGAAAAAAAAATCCTCTGTTTACTGCACAATTTTCTTCCTGCTTCCGCTACACGCTGTACCTTATACCGTGACTCGGTAAAATCGTCCAGCATGACTTACAGAACAGTAAATCTTGGTTGCGGTCTAAGCTGAAACTGATGCGGCACTACATCAATGCGGTAAACGTCTTAGTGTCCACCGAGACGCTCATTTTATTGCTCTCTTACTTTTCCTCGCGTGCTTCGCCGCTTAATGTGCACGCGCCTTTATAATATCGGCGCTCGGCGGGTGTGCGAATTGCTTCCACTTTTTGTTACACTTCCACTATATTATTATATAGCAATAAGGAATAATACAGGGAACATGAAGAAAGAAAAATTCGTGTGGTGATGACACTACAATTTAAGAGACAATATTTTGAATAAAAGCCTTACGATAAATGTCATTGATATTTAAATTAAACTCACGTGATTTTGAACTACATGTCGTTTTTTTATATGTATTTTCAATATTATTTGATAAAATGTAAATTACATACAAATACAAAGGTGATATTCGACTATGCCGTAGACACAATAAGTAAATGACTACATATATCATGCTCGCCGCCTCATCTACTGAGCCCTGGGGCCAAGTTCTTAATTACACGGCTTCTTCAGTGTGCACAGAAGAAATTTATTAACAAACCCAACGTATCTATTGTAATCTGTGTCTGTGATAGCGTACCATATGCAACGCGTTTGGTAGGACAGTCATCCAGCATTTTATAGCATAACATAATATTAAATTTTCAGACTAGCTCATTTGCAGCCATCTGGTCCCAAAATACGCGAAGCATTTTTTGTAGCCAGATAGTTGATAGACTACATTTACAAATACATATATGTTCAATCTTCAATCTCAAAAGTTTCTGCGTATGCATTTGACTTGTGCATAGTGAAGTAAGATGACAATAATTAGTTTCTGAATCAATATTGGTCATGCGTATGTACACATACTCCCTCCCATCTATAGGGTAGGTTTTTATATCCGTTTAAGTAAATAATTGGAGTTCCGTCGAGTAACCCCCTTAGAGACACATCAGAATAATCCTCACTGCATGTTCGGTCTGTAATTATTCGGAAAAATATTTTGTCCCGAATTAGAGCATCTATGAGCTGGTAACAGTAACATTTGTAATGAAACTGGCTTCAATATACCTCAAGGCATGCTTTAATGCTTTCGACTCACTTGTTTGTTTTTTGAGAAAGCGGCACCTGTCAAATTTTGCAAAAATTCAAAGGCGAAAATAATAAAAAATAATTTGTCTGTCGGATCATCTATGTTTTGGAACGAATGATTTATTTCGATTACAAAACATAAATCTATAATTAACTATTATCAATTTTATTCTGACAACCTACTGAGCTTCAGTTTTTAAAAGATTAGGTATTTTTGTCGTTGCTTTGTTTTGCTGTTTGTAAACTCTCGGTCTCTACGCGTTAAGTAATATTTTAACAATTCATTATGAAATTTCCGTGTAACATGTAACAAATTATCATAATTGTTCGTAAGTGAGAAGGTGAACAGTTAATAAAATGATTGAAAAGATAGATGACTGGCCGCGCAGCATTGAAAAGTCATTAATGATCGAAAAGTTATTCTGCTATATTTTATGAAAGTGATTTATTGAGATATGGATTTTGAACACTATATATCATAACTTTGGTAAATGTCAATTTGTTCTGGAATCGCCTTTGTAAAAATCGTTTTAAATATAAAATTTTGTTTGCCTTTGTAAAAATCGTTGTGTTTAATAACTTGAAATGTAGAAAAAATGTTTTATGTATCATAGTTGTCACATATATGTATGTATGTAGGTACTGATATATAGTCTGATTTAATGTTACTATACGAAATCGAAATGTTCACACAATTTTAATCTTTTGAACAATTGAAATTTTACACACTCATTTCGTTGCCAAATTCCATTCATTGCAATTCAACATACCAATTCAATGGTACATGTACATTCGTTTGCAAAAAGTAACCGATCGTCTTCTTCAGATTTCTAACTGATTCAATGTAAAATTCATCAAAATCGTAACAGACAAATATGGTTACTGTCACATTTACAATATTAGTATGATGAATAAAACAAAATGCGTAGCGGAATAGACCTGCGCGTCATTAGCGGCGCGTGCGGCGCGCGTGCGTCGATGCGCCATTAAATTCGAAACAGTGTTAGTTACACCAGCTGATTTGATGCTCAGTTGTGCGGGATACGTTGAAGCTAATGAATATTTTTATAACGGTTATATATTATATTTATCTAGCTGACCCGGCAAACGTTTTTCCATATAAATTATAACATTATTTCTCTACTGTATAAAGCATATTATTATACATATAAACCTTCCTCTCGAATCACTATATTTATTAAAATAAACCGCATCAAAATCCGTTGCGTAGTTTTAAAAATCTAAGTATATATAGGGACATACAGCGGAAAGCGACTTTGTTTTATACTATGTAAAGATGTTAATTTCGCATAACAATTTTATAAGGACTGACAGGAATAATAACAAAACAGATCACAAGGCAGATTAAAAAAAGTAACTTCTATTAAAAATGTATCATCTGTAAAATCTTTTAGGTCTATTCTATAATTAAAAATTTTGAAGAATGTATTAGGTATGTATTACTATGTAATTGTCTTGTTATGTAATTAGGTAGAAAGTTTACATTCGACGATGTAAATAATTATTATTATACCATCATGCCAGTGATGACTGTAGACGAAACACGTCAGGTTCGTAAGGACAGAGACATTTGACACCCGTTGCTTTTTGCCTATCCCGTTAAGGACCTGACCTGTTACAAATTATCTTCCTCTACAATCCACATTGTTTATATTTGCTGATGTAGAAACATATATAAATCTTTGTGTGTATTGTTTATGCTAATCGTTAATGGAATGTATATATAATAAATTGTTAACATTCATAAGAGATAAATCGTATTGGCTGTAATGGTTTCATAGATATTGAGTAATCGTATCATAAGTAGCAGCAATACAAAAACAAAGCGAGAGCGCTCATGATCTCATCTTTATAATCTAAAACAATGAGCGGTCATTAGCTCTCAACTTGAGGAACATTCGATTGTATTAAAATATTAGCTTTTGCCTGCGGCTTCGTCCGCGTGGATTAGTGACTTTGGGCAGCATTTGGAGTATTTCAAAATAAATTATAGCCTATTTGTTGCGAGTACTAGTAGTTACATAACAAAAAAAGTTTCATCGAAATCCGTCCAGTAGGTTTTGCGTGAAAGCCGGACAACAGGCAGACAGACAAAAATTACAAAATGTTTTTTTTGGTTTGTGTTAATTGTACGAAGCCCTCTAGGCATATTTTTTAGTTTCTATTCCGTGTACAGAATAGAACTATTCTACAGTTTTACTATGTGTATAGACAGATATGGCATCCAGGATTAGAAAAGTTTTGTTTCTTTGGTTTAGATATTGTACAAAGCTTTTTATTTGCTGTAATTTTGAGACAATATCTGAGCATTGATAAGTTTCGGATATTGTTATTACGAAACACGCAAAATCATGTAACAAGTGGACATTATTATTGCAGCTGTGAAATTGATACACAGGAATAATTAATATATTACGACCATAATAACGTACAAAGTGATGAATTTGGCCCGTAAAAGGTTATGTTTCGCTGTACGAGCCGGTCAAATGTTAACCCTGCGTTGCGAAAGATCAAAGCATTAGAGTGTCTCGTGGTAAAGAATGGCCCACTGCGTGATTGATGGAGGCGCGTGGGCGGCGCGCGCTGAAAACGATCGCTAAATTACATCGCCCTGTCAAGTGTGATTGGATAATTCTAGCCGAGATAACGCCACAGATCATCTTTGGCTATTGTTTTGAATCCGTTATTCACTTTCTAAGTAGATATACGAATGCCACAGTTCAAATATTTGAAATTAAACGTATTTGTTTGGCATTTTTGTTAAGTTATACAGGCGTCAAGTCAAATTGACGATTCTTCTTATATAATTGGATATTTTATGTATGATATTTTGTATAAATCAAGTTCAGTTCAATGTTACAACGTAAGGGTTTTTAGTCTGTAAAATATTTATATGTAGCCACATTTGTGCAAATAAACATAATATCTTTGTTATTTTAGTATATTTTAAGAGAGGAATTTTTAACAGCTATTTTAACATTTACTAAGTGGCAAATTTCTAATGTCAATAAAATATTAACAATATTGTATAAATATTACAGATATAAAAAAAATACATCTTCGTTTACGGAGTCTTGCCTATTGTTCTGTCAAATTTTGAAACAAATTATGTCGATTTTGCAAACAATATATCACGTTATTTGCCAAAACCTTATATAAGATAGTTAGACTACTGTAATGGTTGTACGCGGTGGTCAATAAATAATTCTCGCAACAATAATACAATGCCGCGAACCATCGATGGCTCGGGCGAGTGTGTCCCGGGATCGTATCTATATGTAAATTAAGGCGAATTTTCGTAACGTGCCAGCGCCGGCGACCGATTCATCATAGAAATGTGGACGGACCGGCCCACGCGTAACATTAATGCAGGACATTTAATGCATTACAGCACACCTAGATAGCGTTCGAGTTTAAGACCTCACTAAATAATGAAAACACATTTCTATGTACACGTCGCGACGTATAGTCACCGTGATAATGTTTTTATTTATGGCTGACGACGGCTAGACGCATCGTACCTATTCGGGGATTTAACGACCGTACTGGACGCTGCTACATAAATTCAGTACCGCGCCTACCGCTATTTCAACTCCTATTTGGGGACGATGTAAACATTCATCCATACTTCCATACTAATATTATAAATGCGAAAGTAACTCTGTCTGTCTGTGACGTCATCATAGCCGAACCGCTGAACCGATTGTGATGAAATTTCATATAGAGATACTTAAGGGTCTTGGGGTGAACATAGGCTACTTTTCTCCCATTTTTTTTTAATTTTTTCCAGCAGTTATATTGTTTTACGAAAACTTTAAGAAAGAAAACTTTGTGACACACGTATTTCCAAGTGGGTGAAGCCGCAGTCAAAGCTAGTTTGGTATAAAATGATCCGTGAAAACATTCGAGCTAATCTATTTAGTGTCGTTCAAACTGCATATGGGATCTAAATGGACGCATAGCTTTATTAAATATTCATTATTCGATGCGTAGTCGCGCTGATAATGTTGATTGATGTGTGCTAACTTATTAATAAATCCAACGGATTCCATATTACGATTGGGTACGGAACCGTCTCGGTATGTATGCACTTCAAGTATTTATTTGAATAAAATATTTGTAAACAACTAGTTTGCGGCGTAATTGAATAAATGTTCCTGTGCTCGATATTTTCTAACGTTTGATAGTATCTTGCATCTAGATCGTTAACTGTTTGAGATCTATTTGAGAATGGCATTCGGAATAGGAACATATATTTTATCGGGTAGTGCCGTGATCATGCAAAGTGGTTGTATTTCGCGATGTCAATATTGAGAAATGTACACAAATATTCATGAATAAGTGACAGACGCGGTAATAAATATAGCGAGGTTACGGACGTAAATGGTTCGGACGTGGTGTTGTCATTCAATATTTTGCACGGACTGAGATCTGCTGGCTGCGATTGTTTCGTAAACAAGAGAAGGAAGTGGTTTACATTTTAGGGCTCGCGATGCGAGACTAATGTTGAACTGTGAAACGACACTCGACTGCTGGGGGCGGTTCGGTGTGGCTTTGTTCAAATACTGGTTTCGTGTTCGCACCCATAGCCATTGTATACGAAGGTTCATATTATGTCATTTCATATCCGATTTTATTTTTAAATTTTTATTGAATTTCAGCTGTGTCCGCGTTTTCACCCGGTGGGAACATTATTAGAACGTTGTAAAACATAGCCTATTTGTCTTACAGGGTATACGTTCATATAAACTTTTTAAAATTTTAAGGGATTTGCCAACTTCATGCAGTTAAGTCATCAATATTTTTCAGATAAAAAGTATCCTATATATAGCTGTATAAACGTATATATATGTGAGCTCTTTTACATTCCAGGGAAAATTCCATCACAATCGGCTTAGCCATTGCGAAGATTATACTCCGGACAGACAGACTAACATTAAGAAAAACGTAGTTTATTAAGTTAATAAAATGTCATGTAGGTGCAGTAATTTAAGCATAATAAGAAAATAATTTATGAAATATCGTCATTCAAACCAATTATACATGATTTTACATTATCTTCCTAGTCAGTTACTGCTATCTTTTATAATCTAAGCTAAATTATGTAAACGACCATTAATAGGCATCAGTTTTATTAAAAAGGTGCTGTGCAGGAAGTAATGTAACAGCCACGTATTATTTATTGATATTAAATTGACTTTATCCAGCGACGTATGCAAAGTCGATGCGTTAAAGTGATCTAGTGTAGCGCTGGTGCGTAACGGGCGTCTAGTGAAAACTTACAAACAACCGGCCATTAGAGGCCCCCAGCGTTCGGCCCACCAACAATTTCACCCTGATTCATATCATCAGCGTGCCAATGGATCTAAAGAAAATGTGGGAAAATTTTCACTATCCAACGAGACCCGTAATTTGATAAGAGGAATCATCGCTCCGGTTTCGCGATCGAAAACGACAGTTTCCGTTAAGTGATGTGACCGGTACCGGTCGCGAGAAAACTCGATCGGCGAAGGAAAAGTAGTTGACGGTCCCCTTTTAGATAATTCTACGTTCCAGCTTCATATTGCTATTTATGTCACGGCGCGCTATCATTTGCTGCGTCGCTTGATCTATGCCCGTGTAAACGTACTTACTAAGTTACAATTGGATTCGTACGGCTGTTGTAAGGATATGTGCTCATCCTTGTAAATATCTGCTGCTCGATGTAAGTCTTAAGAATCGTATTCGTAAGATGCTCAGAAAAATGCCACTGAATAGAAAAGAAAATGTTAATGTCATATATTGGAAAGTGTCAATTTTTTTTTCTATTTTTACATTTATCTTAATCTTGTTTGTTATATTTCATTTTCGAAATCGTCGAACAGAAGTACCTACTGCGAGCAAGTAAAACTTATAATACAAAGCAGCGGCACTTAAATCAAGCGAAATAAATTGGAATCGTTTAAAGTTTATTGGCTCAGAGGTTCCAATTAGGTAGCATTCAGACAAATTGATCCATCTAATGCTCTAGGCACACGTCGAAGAGGTTTCGTTATAAACATTAGATCAGGGATGGATGTGGCGTAATAAACAAACGGCTGAGTAATAGACATCAACGGACTCTTGACATTCAATCTATGTCTGGGTGCGTTTATAAAAATATCTACGCCTTGCACCGAAGTTCTTGTATCGCTCTCTGGTATCATAAAACTTAGTAACAAATTTTTGAAGTCTAATTGATCAAATTAAGACCAAATGATATAAATGTGTAATTTGTTACTGTTGCCTAACATCAATTTTATTAATACGTCGTGATCACAAGATTACCGGTTAATCAGATTATAATTAATCTGTTATTATCTTCTAAATGTTGTCTGTCCGTCTTTCTTGCATCATTACAAAATACTATACGCTACTTTGTACATTAAAGTTTGAATTGTAAGGGCTCTCGCGCGATAACGGCTAAAGTTTTACTGTCATTTAATTGATTATTTCTTTGAGTTTTTGTTACAAAAGTTTATAACACTTATATAGAGAAAGCGAAAAAAATGTCGTGAAGATACATACCGCGCAGTCGACATGCCATAATAACAACAAAACCGGAGATTTACACGATGTTAATTACTCTACCGCTGCCGAGTGGCTATTTCATTGCAATGTCAAAGGTTCGGGACTACATTTCTCACGCGTACATTTCTAAGAAAACTCTGGATACAACTCGGATTCATTACTCAAACACGTCACGTATAAACTAAATGCCAATAGACATAACTGTTTACGGTTTTTCGCACAGTAAAAACTGTATTCCATACGTGTGGTACACATACTGTTAAATTCCGAAAATAAAGTCCAATGCAAAATAGCTTCATTATAATTAACTGAATATTTTTTATAGGCATTAACAGCATTTCGTTTATAAAATGAATGAGTGTTGTCATATCAGTCTATTGTTTTATACATTATATAAGTAGCAACAAGGTGAACTGAGTTTCGAGCAAAAAATTTTATGCGTAACTCGATATCAGGAACGCCAATGACCCCGTTCGGATAGCATCGGAAGCGCAGAGCGGCGTCTTTGAAGCAAAGTTTAATTTCTTAATCCTAATTGAATTTGTTTGTTCGAAGCTCGCTTGCGATAACGCAAGATATTGCCCGCGGCGCTGACCGATTGTTCGCAACTGACCTACCGGAGAAACTAAACATCTAGCGAAGGTTAGATAGATGAGATTTATTATTCATTAGACTTATTGTATTTAAAGGTGAGCGCAAAGGCACTTTTGGAGTTTAGACTTTAATTAACACCGACTAAACAGGATATCCTGAGGTAAATATAAATCGCGTACATAATATTTAATTGCCTGCAAATAAATTATATTATAACAAACAGTACGATCCTGAAAAAATATTTACATAATGTTAATTTTATTATTATTAACGAAACACTGAGGAATACATTATTTGTTATGAACACCTGTTTAGCACAAATCGACACAAAATATATTAACACTATAAAAGAATTGTACGCTTATTCAATCCTATGGCAAATAATGTTTCATTTGTTATTTGTTTGAAAATTATTGCCTTTGTAATAGTTTTTTAAAGGTGTGATTTTAATGGATGTGAAACAAAGTTATCAAAATTTTAGTATGTTGTTTGCTTTAAGTGTCAATATTAAAGTTGGTTACGGCATAAAACTATTGTAATAATACATCATGTTGGCATAATGTAACGTACGTTTTTGTCAGTAAAACTTGAAACGGCAAAAGAACGAAAATCTCTTATAGATAAAAAATTATATTTTCCGAAAATTGCACTTCGTTTGAACTTTCGGAAAGTTTCGGAAAAAAAAATGAATATTACACTTTGTAATTTTTATGCCCACCCCGTTAGGGACAATTAACAAATGAAGTTATTATTATATTCATATAAGTACTTGTATAGTTATAAGAAGAAAGCAAAGCGACATGGAACAAGGAGTCATTTAATATAATATAACGTTTTCCGCTAAGAACAAATGCTAGCAACAAGTTTGCGTTCCTCTAACAAAGCAAAACATGACGCTCGTTTCGTATAATATATTACGTGCACGCTTCTGTCAGTGGGTACTCTCGTAAAGGTACTTTTACAAACGGGTTACCGGGTCCATACACCTGTAGCATTATTCGTTTAGATACGACTATTACATTTACAACGGATACGTCATTACGCTTGTTGTGGTTTTTATTTGTCCGAAGCATAAATACGAGAGATTTTATGCTTGAATCATTATTTATTAGAAAATCTTGATTTAGAAAAGGAGATTATTTATACATAATTATCTTAGGAGCGATTGATATGAAGTGTATAATTTGTATATAAAATTATTATCCATTTTAACAGCTTGCAATAATTGTTGTGACTTTTAAACTAAGTAGTCATTTTTCTTCATTTACTTATATTACGTATGAGAGATAACCATAACTTTCTTGAATAGGCTAAGCTGATTTAATGGACACCAATGTTGGTTGTTTGTTAAATACATGTATTTAAAAAAATCCTGGCGAAATATTCATTCTGAATTTAAGAATTTTACATCACGCATAAGTTATCTTATGAGTCTCGAAGATTCTATTTATATTACGAAGGATACAAATAATTCAGCTTGAGGTTTACCAAAAGATTTCACAATTGTACCCAGAAACCACAAGGGCTGATTATCGTCAGCGACTTCGACATCGGAAGCGAAAGCGAATCAATCGACGCTTTTATCCACTCTGTGCGTGACCGAGGCCATTGTTAGGAAAGCGAAAATGGGCCAGACGCGAAAAATAAAGAATGGCGCCGGCTACGCGCTTCAATAATCGTCTTTCGCCTTTTTTATTGACGACAAATAACAGACATGTACTCGCTGTTGGATCTCAAATGTGTCTTTTTTAAGCCCAAAGTTCTGTATACATAACACAGATTAAACATAACTTTAACAGTACATATGTACGAAAATCTTAAACCTTTTTTATAAGCCAAATTTTTATATACTAAAAATATTGTTATTTACGGGGAAATTGTCTATGTATCATTTAATGAAGTAAAAATGACGAAACCTTCTCTTACTTGTATGTCAAGATAAAAAGCTTAAACAGTGGATGGAGCTTCTAAAACACATGTAAAATATCGCACTTACAATACGCTGGTAAGGCATAGAAAGTTCGTGTCCTATGCGCGTCAAATTTACTTTTAATCTTATTCTCCCGCCGCGGCGCGACACGTCGGCAGTCGCGTGCCACTTCGCGCTTTACAAAGTCACGACTTCCAATCGCGTGGTCATCGAATTGTACACATTATAAAGTGACAGTCTTTCCAAGCTTTTTGAGTAATTGGATTAAAAGACCTTTTGTAATACAATTTGAAAAGCGAATCGTTTGCCTTCGCGTATTTTTGTTGAACAAAATGATTTTATAAAAAGTTATTTATTTTAGAACCTAAGCGAAAGACAAGGAAAAATGTATTTTCTCAGATTTAGTAGTTATTGATCGGATGACGCACATGTTTTTACGAATGCTACATGCTCATATATTATATTGGCACCGTTAAATACTAAGTTTCCGCTAAATTGCCGGGGGCACGTGCTGATAATGGCGCGAACCCATCAGACATTAAACTCTATGTCGGGTGTTCTGACACAAAGATAAGCAGTTTGAACTCGAGACCTTTTCAGTCTAGCATTTTACAATTGCGCCACTGTGAAATTGTGGCAGTCGCTTGGTAGCGGCGTGTGCTGGCCAGTTTTATTTATATTGGTTGGAGTGCGGGAGCGATCACGACCTCGTAATTGATGCTCTCTCGGGCGCGCGTGCTCGCCACCGATCCGTTATAAGTGCCCCAACACACTGAATAAACACGCGCGACTATTATAACTAATACATGCTCGCATACTATTCGTTTACCTTTTTGTAAAGCGCTCGTGAGGAAGCTAATGAGCGCGCTGGCTAATCGTGAACTTTCATTATATGTGTACTTATTTAGGCGTCCGTGTTGTTTTTTGTACAACTTAAAATATACATTACCATACTATATTCATACGTTTAACAAATACTTAAAAAAAAATTATGTTTAATAAAAAAAATACTGTTATGTAACTTAAAAGGTTCTATGCGGTTAATAAACGATGAAAGTGAGTGCTTAGCATTACCGATACCGACCAACTGAAAAGCAAATAAAGTAGCGTGTAAGTTGGTGTATCTGCCGAATTGACTGTTACTTCAGTTTTCAAGTAATGGTAGTAAAAGTCTTGGGCTATTTCGATAAATCGTATTGAAAACAGAGAAAATAAAATAAGGCATTCTGCAATCACTTTACGCCTGAGTGTTTCGTGATTTGTGGCATCTCGACTTCTTTGTTAACGGACACAAGAGACCGTGCCTTTGATGAATGACACGCAACGCTAATGTTATTAAGTTGTTATCGCTTTTTAGATGAATTGAGACAAATAAAACTCGACATACATTATGTTAAGGCTTTTTTGTGCACGAATGTCTACTCACACTTGTGAGTAGTGGGGATTTCGATACGCCATATAAAAAATATTGTCAATAAAGAGAAAATAGTGGAACCATTGGATGGGTTTAAGTAGGTCTCGCAAAGTGTTAGGAATTATTGTTAATGGTAACAGCGACGCAGATTAACGTGGTCTAATAGCTCCGAAGTATGGTAAAGCTCAAGAAAATTAAATTAATGTATTACGTTGTGTACTACATCTGCAAGGACAAACAGTAGGACACAGGGATGTGTTACATATATGATACAGTGGATATACATATATATATATATATATATATGAAAGAATGACAAAACAGATATACAATGCGAATGTTGATGGATGTAGGCGCCGAGGGAGACCTAGACTGTCATAT
>DWUN01002951.1:0-12836 GCA_018249975.1 Passova gellias
CGATTAACAAAGTGGGTAGATATGTTCATTTGGCTGTACTGAAAGAAGACACTTTTTCACTTCCGACTTTGTTAATTAATAGCTGCAATCGAAATGATTGCAGCCCAACTTTTTATGGGTCTCTTAATTCTTTTTTCTTTTCTTTTTTCTAGTCCCGTTTTTAACATATCACAACGAAAACGTTTCTAAATTTATCTCTGTAGTTATTTGCTATTTTCTTTTAAGGATTTGAAGTGAAATGAATAAGTTCATAGCTAGTTTTGAAATGAAAATTTTCATCAATAGCAGTTGATTTTAATTGGAGTCTTAATCCAGGTCATTTCAGGTTGCAGGGCTCATTTCTTTATCGTTCAGTGGCGATAAATAAAAAGGCTTAGCCAGGTCAGGTATGGAGCTTGACAGAAAAAGGAGTTTTTAGTCGTTCTTATTAACTATGGCTTCAGGATTCAAAAGACAAGACAATGTTATTGGGGGCCAAGTGAATTCTACTCAATCCAGACTTATTTGTTGTTTATCCTTGAACAATACAGTATTAAGTGTTACTTAATAATTTAACAAAAAAATAGGCTTTTGAGATCCGAATGCCAAACTATTTTTCCCTCCCCTTTGTTCTCTTTGTTGCTTATTTATTCTAATACGATAATTTTAAAAATATTTCAGACGAAAACCTTAGAAGGTTTACATTTTACATTATTTAAAGATTATGACAAATTTTTAACTATTTCGCATCATATCTACCCTATTTAATGATTCTTGCTTTGATGACCTCATAAGGTAGTGCTGTTGTTAATATTATTATACGACTTTGGAAATGTGATGTACATTGTGTTTGTTGTCCTAATTAAAGTGAAGAAATTATATATTATATTCTGTTCAGCTGTAATTATTACCACGTGTATATTTCATCTGTCACCGAGTTAAGGTATCTTTCACCTTACAGGTAAATTAATTGGGCAAAGCAATAGTCAGTATCATAATAATTTTAATAATTATTATTTTTTCAATAATCATGGGCAAAGAAGTTTTTTACATGTTATCCAAAGATAAAAGACTGTTTTCAAATTGTTTCAAATTACAAAATAATTTAAAAAGAAAAAAAAATATTTTCAATGGTTAAAGATGATAGCGAATTAACGTTATTTATTGTTTTAAATTTCGCAGGTTTTTTTCTCTGTTGTAATCCTATAAAGACCGGCCTTGTGTAATGATGTTTTAAGAAATCTACATACTAAATCCACGAATTACCGATTACTGTTTTTTTTTTTAAATTACAGATTACTTAAGAAGCCGTAACGACGACATTCTGGGTGATGAAGCTGATCATGGGGATCGTACGGTTTGTAAGTTACTTAATCTATACCTACCTACATATAACTAAGATATATGTGTTTTTCTGGGATATCGAAATTACGTAGACTAAAATTTGTCATTTCTAATGTTTGGTCTTTTGTCTGCTTGTTTTGTGGACTAATCTCCGTAACAACACAATTAGTTTTGGCATGTCTCTCATTGGCAGGTAAATAACTTTCAGGGTGATTCAACAAAATTGATCAAGGGCGGCGAATAATAATAATTGATTAACTTATGTTTCTTTATAATTAGGTAGTACATAGTAGTAATAAATTCAATTCCCATCCGGGACAAATTGATGTGATGTGCATTTGTTTCTTGTGTTGGGTGTAAAAAAAAAAACTATACAAGTACATATTATATTGAATGGGATGTATGTATGTATTTTGACCACTTTCTGATTTTTATTACTTATCACTGGTTTTCGAATTCTGCTTAGTTTGGCATCAGACGAGAGTGTCGTAAAATATATTATTATTATTATTATTTAGTAAGTACTTACTCAGGTACTTGCAAAGCAGTAATAATAATATTGCATTATAAGGTAGGTAGGTACCATATAATGCAATATGAAAACAAATTTTCAGATTACTTCCGTACGCCACTACAGTTATATCCCGGTTTATTGCCCGCGATCGAGCAAGAATACATAAAGGGAAACGAAAATGTATTTAAAAGTAAGTACCTACGAGTACCTATTCCTTATTAACGTTTGAACTAAGAACATATCCTTATAGGAAACAAACGTGACTGTATAGATAGTTGGTTAATAAAAAAAAATACATTTCAGATCACATGATGAATAAGGACGCTATATATCTAGAGATACCAAAAAAGCGCACCTCAAAAACCGCCCTGTCTCTTATGATGCAGCACAGACTGGATCCCTATTATTCGTAAGAACTGAAAACATATTATAAAGACCAAATGCAAATATGTAACGATTGACCAGGTCTAGTATCAAATTAATGAACCTCACTGCTTATCTCAGACTGTGGGCTCTATTCTCACCTAAAATAAACATTTGTTTTTGACTATACATTTTGTGTCAAGGTGTAAAATGTAATAAGTATGTATTTAGCAATTGAATTGTTGTAAATTAAATAAACTTGTTCTATTTATTTTTTTATCTTATTTAATGCAAACTTCTTTGCTCCTTTTATTCGTATTACATTAATATTAAAGTAAAGTTTGTGTATAAAATAAAATATAAGTGTAATTGTAAAAGTATTGAGAGTCTTAAGGTACAAAGTTTTGTTTAACTGTACCGCTTATTCCAGGGAGGTGGAACATTATTGCCTTTACGGTAAATAGAGGAATAAGATCACCGTAATACAAGGTGAGTTTGACATATTTTAAAATGAAAATATTAAAAGGCTCGATGGTGTAAGTCGAAAAAAGTAGTTGAAAGGCGAAAATTGAAATAAAATATTTTCATCATTCTTTGTCAGTTTGACTAACACAAAGTTTTGTCTAATAAGATATTTATGTCACTCCGAGCTGTCATACAACCGACTGCAATATGTAATGCAGTTAAATGACAGTTGTTAAAAAAGTTTCCAGAACCTTTAAACCGTCCAGAAGAACACCTCGCGTGCAGGACTGTTTAATATGTTTACAATATCATGGAAACATTTACATATTAAATATAGATAGATAAATATTGTATATTGGTCCTTGATATATTTGCTTCATTTACATTTTGAGACAAATTTTTTTCAGGTCTGACATTTTAACAACATGGATCTTTATACATATTATTTAAATCGTATAATGAATTTACGTATGAGTTAAATATATTTCAATGTCGTTCCCTACTCATACATATTCTAATACGTTCGTAAACTGAGCTGGAAGCAGACAACGTTTTTATAGTAAATATTTAATCGATTACTTAAGTAGGGCTTCTGGAAGAAATATCAAACGTATTTTATGAAATTAATGTACTCATAATATGAAATTATAAAGTATGATACAAAAAGGTTGTTTTTCTTTTTATCTTATCATAAATAAATACTATAAGTAAAGGGACAATGCGAATAATTTTACACCTAGACGACTCATACCATTTCATTTCAAACTTAATGAAACTTATTGTATCGGATTAAATAGCAGTTAGTACATTGTAACGAACAAACGGACTGCTGTAACGGTATGAAAATGTTTGTATAAATTGAGAAACTGAGAGTTTATCTATATATAAGCGCGTCGATACCACGCGAAAATACACTAACAGGCTAAAAAAATACATGTTATATCAAAGAATCACTCAATGCACGTTTAGAAGTTTCCATAACACGAATGCATTTCATTAGCATGTCTGTATCGTGTAAGCCAATAATTTCCGTAACAAAAAATCGCTGAACGCACCCAACAGAAGTGTTCACGTCAAAAAAAGTACACAGCGCTCAATGAGTAAATGACGGAGAAACTATTAAAAAATTTTAAACAGTAGGTAGTGGACAAACTTGGTCTATAAAAGTTGTGTTGCGGAGCATTCCGTCCTGCTCGCTTATGCATTCCGACTAAACAAAGTTAAAAACTTCACCGAACCGCAGGCAGTGTTCTTTAAGTTAAACGAAACGAACAACTAACGCTGTTTGATTTGAAAATTTCCCTCAGCACTTTGGTCGGAACAATTTATCAGGAATACCAGACGACGCTAAGTACTTCTATGTACATTTTACTTGCTAATATGACTATTTGATGTGACCTAGACCAAGTTTCCTTTGGTAAAACTCTTCAGGTGTTGGTTCGTTAAAACAGAGTAGGCTTAATATTAGGCAGATCTACATTTCTAATTGTTTAAGTTTTGATATGGGATGTACTAAGCGAAAGTCCAGAAAAAAGATGAGGTCTATAATTCTATAAGAAAATTATTTGAGATAACTAAATAGAAGCACAGTAATTATTAATAAAACGCATCGTCAATTGTACGCGGAGCTGAATGTATACAGATAAATTCCCATGAGAACAGTACAAAAATAAAAACACATTTCCCATCTACACTTCGACTCTGTTAACCAGTAATCAGTTCAGATAGGCAGCTAAATTACTAGCGGCGTGTCGGATCCCGTGATCCGTCCCGGAAGATCTCGGCCTCGGCGAGATCAATTTATTTTCATTTTGTTACAAAGCAGTTTTAGGGTTGGTTGAGAAAAAACCTTCAGTTATATATTTCATAGACTCTATTGTGATTGCACGAGCACTGCCATATTAAGCGTTGGCGTATCGTAAATGATCGTACTCCGTGTTTGGATAGTGGGCATTTAACGACGAAGTAAGTCTTTGGTTACTTTAGTTATCATTAGAAATATTCTTGTTCGAAGAAAATCCTTCAGAATGCTATAACCGACTGTTGTGTTACTTATTTATCAATATAAAGGGATCTATATTACGTTTATCAAAAAAATATAAATTGTTCAAAAAATATTAATTAGTGCTTTCAATAAATTTTCCTTATAAAAGTATATTTTTGGGAGCGTGAGTCGATTCCAAATTCCAGCGGCAACGGCTGCGGACTGACCATTTGCTCTTATAGCACAGCTGTTGGAGAATTTATTGTTGTTTTATGATTTATTGCGGTAGAATAATTGCAAGAGTTAAAGAACACTCGCAGATTTAAAATTAAAAATATGTCTTACATGTACCGAGCTTTAGTAAGACTACGAATGATGAAACAACTAACGCTACATCGATTGCTACAGCTTCATATAAGCAACGAAAACAATTTCCACGTCCAAAAATAAGGTCAAATATCATTATTTGTACTTAGCCGCTTGAACGTTTTAAGTATAGGTATTACTATGTGCTATCCGTAATATACTAGTAGTTGGTATGTTTGTGTATTCTCTTTGTATGTATATTACACAAAAAATAACACCAAAGGCAATACACAACATAGAAGTCTAGACCAGTCACCTAGATATTAAGTACATGTAATATCCTGTTAAATTTTAATCGCAAGTGCTGACGACTTTTAAAGAGAATATAGTGATAAGTTACGGCTTATTAAGAATATCAGTCACTTTATTGAACTAAACCAACAGTTGAGATTTTATCGTATCTTAAGTTTACAATATAAGGTTGGTAAGCAAAAACACGCGAAAAAAATTACATACACCTACGCTACCCTCAGTACATGATTAATAAATTTTTGAACCTTGTGTCGTCAGGGCTGACAATACTGAGACGGATTTCAGAGATAATTTTAGGTAATTGTATCTGAAATTTTGCCGCTATTTTTTTCCCTTTTACTGAGAGGGAAAAAATTGGACAAACAATAAATAAAGGTCGATCGAGTGACACAGACAGAACGTAATGTTTCCGGATTTCTATATTCCTGATCTGTGCCTTATACAATGCTAATAACCATTACAAACTAATTTTGTCGCCAACAATCACTAAACAATGATATACAAGTGCAAAGTAGATAAACAGTTCGTCTGCTACTTGGTGTTAAATTTGGTCTAAAAATATTTTTATTACTAAAAATACAGATCTTTTAGTCCATGACAAAACTTTACTGTTTTGTTATAGAGCTCTATAGAACCATATTTTCCATGGTCATAGGTACAGATTTGTTTTTCAGAAATATAAATAAATAGGTACGTAATACCACCTACTTGGTTGGACAAGAAGGTCGTATGAAAAATGAAACTTATTTTCTCTGGGTCGTCAAATGAAACAATAAAACTTTTAAAAGTCTTCAACAAACAAACCGGTGAACCAGATATTAGGTTATTCGAAGCGGTGGAATGCCGGTGTTCAGTTTATTGGAAAAGTTCATAACAGTTAAAAACAAACAAACGAGAAAGGTGTCTAAAGCGAATCGCATGTTTATTTACGACTTTAGAATGGATTTCGAATATAAAGTAATTATTATCGGTTTATAGATCTTTTATCTGTTGGCAGTAAAATGCAGTACAGTAACATAAGTTCGTTGCTGGTTTGTAACAGAAATAATCTCGTCATTGAGAAGTAGGTAGGTACTGTAAATATTCTCGTACTATGTATATTATAAATAATTTCAATACTTCCGACCTCAATAGTCGCAGGTTAAAATTAAATTACATTTTCAATTAAAAAAATGAAGAAGTACGAAGAAAAATGTGTTCGGAAATTATTATAACCTTAATAAAACAAAGATAAAGACAAAAACGTTATAGAATTATTTTACCAAAACATATTTTACCTTTAACTGCGTATGTTAAATTGTAGAGTTAGATTAAAATTAACATTAATAATGACCTAGACCAAAATTACACAGATTTACATTATTAGTACTACATACGTGCTTTCATTAGCTTGTATACACCAAATCTCTGGACATTCTTAATTAATTTACAGTTTGTGTTTTCGGAAACACAATTTTCAATGCATATATTATTGTGAAATATAGGAAAAATGTAAACTAGCAAAGTTTCAACTAATACCTAGTATTTTGATAATTATTAGATATTATTTAATTGTCGCTACGGAGAAACGCCTTCATCTTGCAGATGTTACATAACGACATATAGCCAGTGATATTTAATCCTAAAGTGCACAACATTTTGTTAAATTAAAAGTACACACAAAAATTTTAATACCCGTGTGTTTAAGGTGCGTGTAGGTGCAATTGTAAATCGCTCGTATATTGCTTTCATTAATTTCTTTACGGTAGGTACTTATGAAATACTCTATATCAATTGATAGCTCCAGTTTCTTCTTATACTCATTACCACAGCGTAGAGCCCTCGATGAGCTTCATCAAATTGAGTGGCTCACGTACGGTGTATCAATTTGGAGCGACGTGAGGGAGATGGCAATGGCGCGTATTCCAAATTAGGCCCGCATTATTACGTGCTTCGTTAAAAATCATTATTAAAGAGAGATTCTTGTCATGTCAGTTGTAACATTCCCAATATATAATCGCCTATATATTGCGAAAATCATAGGTATGTATATGCTGTTTTTACTCGAAATGTATTTTGAACGTATTTTATAACGTACCCACTAGAATATAATGGGTATATTATTATCGATGTTTTCATGTTCAGAACACTTAATTGGTCTCTTGACTTTCACAATTGAACTATACGTACAAGTTCGTAGATCGTTTTTTTCTCTTTATCATGCTTTCGTATAATGCTAGGTTTTTCTAAGTGATCCCGGCTAATGGCAAGCGTACATACGACCTCCGATAGAAAAAATCTCACTGAAATAAGATGGATCAATCGTCGTTCATAATAGGGTTTTACTGTAAGCAAATCGTATTATCAAATAGAATCACAATAATTGCCGCAATTTTATGAATGGTAATGATATTAAATTTGTAAGACAGGTGATATCGATTTGAATAACATATTTTGTTTATAAACTTTGGATAAGACGTGTTGGATTAAATCTTAATATGTAAAAGTTTAAAATGTGAAAAAAATGTAGATAATTACGTTTCTTAATAACAATTCTTGTGATATTGGCTGGGTGGTAAAAATGTTCTCGAAAATACTTGTTATACGTATTGTAATAATAACAATTCATGAGATCATTGTACGTCTCCAGATGAAAGGCCTGGTAATAAGTAACTGAAGCATTCCAGATTAGATTTAATTAATTCCCATTGATATCGCAGTTTAGTATTGTGGATGTTAATTCATAATTAGTTCCAATGACTTCAAAGATAATTGTGGCGTGACTTTTTGAATGTAATATAACATTATGATTCTGTTATCTTCTGTTAAGTATTTAACTTATACGTTTAAAAGACACAGAAGAAAAATAAACCAAGGTACTCTAATTTCTATAAATGTACCTGAAAAAATCTTTCAACATAATTTACTCCAATCTCAAGTAGTGTGTTTATCTTCAAAGTTTGCTGACGTATGACAAAGGCCTATGACATATATGTAGCTTTTTATAAGTATTATTAATAAATTATAATTTTACCGATATTTTATTGCTTTTATTATTATTCTAATATTACAGATTTTGCTTGTTACCATAATATGTTTATAATAGTTCTATTTTGACACAAAGACTATCAATGAAACAATTACAGACCCTGATCAAATACTTGACGCCGATAAAATATTTTTTTTAAATAATTTTATATTAACTCGTATTTTAAACTTATTACCATTTATGTACTAATTGCAATGAATTAGTGGACTTTCTAAAGCGGATTTTTTTTTAGGTTTTTTTAAATATTCGTAAGTCCAGTTTTGGATATATGTATTTATTTGTTCCAAGAGTTGATCGTGTCTCTTAAAAGTACAATGGTATGTAATGTAGCATTGCCCTTATAAAACATTAAAGAGAGTGGAATGTTGAAGTAAGAGGGAAAAGGCTAGACCTATTCAAAGGCCGGGCCGTCGCGACGTATGTTTCCGGCTCCCGCGGGCAGATATTACCGCCGAGACATCTGGGACTGTCCGCAAACCCAATTTGATGCCTCACGAAATCTGGACAAAGTAAATGGGAAAGAATATCTGTTCCTTCGTCAACGTTACTAGGGCCGCACTTGTTATTATAGCCACTAAGATCTTTCTATTAAATTTTCCACTTAAAGCGGTTTGCTATTTACTGTACCGTATTTCTTTCATCACAAAGTAGGTATGTACAGAGAAATGTCATTTTCTTCTTTTGAAATAATTATTGACGTATACATTTTAACTGAGATATGAAGAAATAATATTTCATAAACTTACATTACTCAACATGTCAAGAAATGACACCAAAAGTTTGTATCAGGATTGACATTTATTTTTACTTTACTTACACATTTTTTTCAACATCTGTTTGATGACAAGCCCATTTTCTCTGTAGTCATAAAAAGGTTAAATGAATAAAGACTATTAACATAATATGTAGATATTCATGGAACTGTTATGTTAGAGCTGAGTTCCTAGTCGGGATCACCTGTTCTTTTCTGTCATTTTAATACATTGACGTTCAATACATTTAATGTTCAATACATTTACGTGCTATGGATATCTAAATATTCGTTAAAGCTGAGCTAATAGGTATTTGAACTTTCAGGGGAGCAAATATTAAATGAAATTCCGCAAGCGTGTAGAGGCAGCGCGTTGCTCGTCCACGAAATCCATTCCGCTCGGGGATTTTCCGACGTGTCGCGGTACTCTGCGAGACTTATGTTCGCGAAAATTTAATTTGAAAAATAACTTTGAGAATCCATGTGTTCGTTGCGCTGCTCGACTCTGTTGAACAAACATGGTTTGCGACGTGTAGTGTTTCGAGAGGTAGGTCGTTTATTTCTTATGTTGCGACATATACAAATGTATCATATGTTTAAACTATTATATAATTTTAAATCCGTTTTCATTATAATCTCATTAGAAATGACTTTATCTGTAAACCATTTTTAGCTCACTTCTATATACGATTATCGTCGGCAACTTCATGCTGCATCAGAAATATTTTTATTAAGTGAATTATATGCTACCGCGAGAATTGTTGCAAAATTGTAACCGGAGTTAGTGTGTTAGCTCAATTTAGAAATGTTATTTTGTGACTCGAAATTTATTGGATTAAAAAAGAAATAGAAGGAAAAATTAAAAACTTCATTGCAAAGTCCAAGGAAAGTCGTGCATTCATGTCAAGTGCGACCACTATACGAGAGTTAAACGACAAAATGGAACTTTTAACTTTATACATTCTCAGCCGCATAAAGCACTTAAAACCACAGTACTATCGACTTTGGCCCGTCTCTTTAGATACGCTGAAAAAAGAAAAACCGATCGACTTTTAAAAGCTTCAGATGTTTTATGAGAAAAGTAAGAAGTTGGAAGATATTAGTCTAATTAGAATTTCTTGTTTTATCGCATTTAAATTTAATAGAAGTTGAGATTGAAGACGAAGCGTTTTTAAGTTTAAAAATTTTGCATTTTGAAATAGATCTACATATATAGATATAGTATTATGTTGAACAACTTTGATCGCGGCCAGTTCTTTCTGGCGTAAAATTAAATTGGTACTAAATTTTTATAATTCTTAGGGGTTTTCTTTCAAAATGAATAAGTCATCAGGAACATACCATTGCTGTCAATTTTAGTTTCTTTCTGCTTTCATTATTGACGTATCTACCTAATTAAACATTTGAGTTGAATCTTCTAAAAGGAATCGTGTAAAACGTAGCAGCCCCATACGATGTTATGGCTAAGATATACATCGATTTTGGTAAATTAATATTACGAAGCATTCTCACAAATATAAACACGTCCTGCAAATGTATTTGTAGCTTATACCATGTCTTACTTTTTTGTTGCTTTTTCATATTCGTATCTACTAAATCAAAATGTAGGAGTAATACAAAAACATGATACTAGGATATCAAATCGGATAGCTGCAAATTTCCCGTGAGACCAGGCATTCAGCCTGCACTCTAAATTTGTTTGCCCGCCAATCTTCATCGTTCATTCACCGGTTCATTTTATTTCATTCCTCATCATATCTACTATCTTCACTCGTGGGAATACACTTGACATTTATGAGCGTGAATTTTTAAATTGATTGTAGTTTCTCACCTGGACCAAGCGACATCACTCGCAAAGACGTTATTACTTCCAAAAAAATACTTAATTTTATTTTATTATCGCTTCTTTATATTTTCTTCATTATTGAAAGTTGTGCTAGGTTTCCTACTCTATTAAGCAATTGTTATTTCGTTATTGTCGTATAGATCGGTCTTCGTTACTTCGGATGTTATACCAGTATATTGTGCACTTTTTACTGCATATCCTCCCTCTTTTTATTTGTTTTGATCGGATCATCTGGTTGGGACTTCATTCTATCCTATAACGACTCAATCAATCATCCAGCGTTGATGCTTTAACTGTTTCCGGGAGATCGTTGGTTCCGTATGCGAACACGTAACTTCAGTTAGCATTTTCAAGATAAATTAATACGAACGATGTCAGAAAGCGATATTAATTGCCAACCCGTTAAACCAAATATTCACATTTAGGGCGACTGCCGCCCCGTCTCGTGGTAATTGCGACATTAATATTTGAAACATCCACACACAGGATATGTCTTGATAAATGAATTCATAAACAATACACACGTCGCGGGCTGAGAATGTACGTTAAAACGCTCATTTTATCTTCTTAAACATTATGATAATAGAGCTCTTCAGAATAATGCTCGGAGCTCAAAGCTTTTACCCATTTCTAAATAAATTTGACTGAAGATTGAAAAACATGAACACAATGGACAAGTAAAAGTATCGCTGATTAAATAAGTACCACAATTGTAATGAGTTAGCAAATGATGATGAATGAAATGATGACGTATATAGCCTACAAAGATTTTATCGAGAAAAACAATACTCCTATAATATACTTTGACAATTGATCAGATAAACCATATTTGAACAATTTCCAAATATAATTTGGCAAAAAAGTCATTAAAGTTTCCATGTGAACATTAAATAAGGGAGAAATACGTAAGAATTTGGCTTAATTTGGAACAGGCGCCATTGCCATCTCTTTCACGTCGCTTCAAATTGATACACCGTACGTGAGCCACTCAATTTGATGATGCTCATTTGGGGCTTCACAAGGAAAAGATTACTTAAGACGTTTTAAGGGACAATAGGAGGCATACAAAAATTTTGAAATCTAATATCAAGTGAAACTTCAGTTATGGCGATTCGATGGAAAATAAAGTAGGCCTGAACTACGGTCACCAGATAACTATTAGTACTTACATATGTAACTCAAATCTATATGACTCCCGTAAGACGAAGTGGATATATTGCTTTCAACCCTTTTATTATTCTACTGTTGGACATGGGTCTCCTGTCATAGTGACAAGGTTCTAGGCTGGTGACATGCTGGCCAAGTTCGATTTGACAGATTTCGCCCACCTAAGTAAACTATCGTAAATTTTAAGTCATTAAACGCATCTAACCAATCAAGGTGCATACCACGATTTGAACGCAGACCTGCGACGTGGTAGACTAAAACATTATTAAAAAAAATTTAAACTAAGTAATAAAACAGACAGCAACATTTAATGGGTTCTTCAGATATTGTTCTTCTATCGCTTTCGATGTTAAATATAAACTGCGCTAATAGACTGAAACCTTATCACAGTGTTATGTTCCACGGACATAATACAGGTTTTATCATTATACTGCTAGATTCGCTCCGCTGAAATGAATACAAATATTATAAATTCTGAAAATATCTCTTGGGGAATCGTGAAATCCAATACTCCAGTCACAATATTATCCCGCCATTTGAACTGATTACTGGTTGCATCAAGGGCTCGTCTGCGAATGGAAAACGCTACTTTCTTATTTATATGAAGAACAAACCTATTTGTTGGATATCATTGGTCATTAAACTTCTGAGAACTATGAAAGAGTATTCAATTTTGCGTCATTAGAAAAATAGTAACAGCTGCAATAACATTCATATGTTTCTCATCTCATCTCATAGTGAAACTCATTTGGTTCGCTGTTTCACTATATTTAATTT